>SCLH01062950.1:2750-21262 GCA_004367855.1 Oikopleura vanhoeffeni
TTTATATGCTCACAAGGGTTAAGGGATATCGCAAAACGGTTGTTCGCATTCAACTGCCATCCAAAAAAGCTTAGGTAGCTTTTTTAGGGTACCCCACTCTTTGCCCTCATGCCATTTTTTAACAAATCAAGATATTCCATAACGGATTTCTGCATTCAACAGCCAAGAAAAAACTCAAAGACCAAAATTATTTGATTTTTTACCGGAAGTCCGGTAATACCGGAAACCGACCGGTGAAAATTTTAAATGACGATTCTGAGAAAACTGCCCATAGCTTAGATTCCATATTTTGGCATCTGGTTCAACTTTTCGTCATTTAGTATTGGAGTTTTTTTTTGGCTGTTGGATGCAGAAATCCGTTTGGGAATATCTTGCTTTGGAGGATTTTTTTTGCAATTTAATTTGACATCCAAATATTTGTCAGGAATCATCTGCATGCAGAAAATATCATTGACCAATTGTTTTAATAAATAGGTATGAAAACAATCGATTTTTCTAAATTAGTCTACTAGGGTGTAGTAAATAGTTTATTCAAGTCAAAATAAATAAGAATGTAGTTGTGGTACCAAAATGAACTTGAAAAGAGAATTTTTTTCCCGTTTAATAAGAGAATGGTGGTGGAGGTTGGAATTGTCCAAAGAGATTGTTAACTTTTTTAATTCCAGAGTAATCAAATTCGGTGGTTGCTCCTCCAAGTGGGTATAAGAGTGGAACAGCGGTCAACATAGACAGATTCATTTGTCGGGAATAATGATTATACAACAGACCAGTCCAGGCGGCGACCAAAACGGCATCTTAAAAATATTTTTGAGAATTGTTTCACTTCAAATGATGACTTGGCCCAAGTCACTTGGGATTTTTTCCTCATTTTTCGACGGATACTTCCCAAACTGAGATTTCAATAATAGCAACGTCTCATCTACCAGTTTAATTTTTGTGAAAAACCAAAGTCTACTGAAAGTTTTTTTCTATAATAATATGAATAAAATGTTTAAACTAATATAAATATTAGTCTTTCTCAAAATAATTTTAAAACTCAAAATCGCAGTCATTTCGAAAATATGCAAGCTATAGTTTTATATAAAAGGGCAGCGGAATATTTAGGATTGAAAACATTATAAAATGTTTTTTATATTTAATTTATGGGTAAGGGGGTTAAGAAAATGACTTACCGTACATGACACCTCCTTCTGCAGCAACGGATGAAGCCCGTTTAGCTACAATTGGGGTGGCCAACTTTCTCAAATTTCGAGCGAGCATTCTAGAATTAGCAATTTATAGTCAAGAGAATAATTTGGAATGTTTTTAGGTTGATGAATTAAATTGAGGTTGCATAATTGTTTAAAATTTGAAACTGAAGTACAATTTTTGGGCAGTTTTTGAGAAAAATAAATGATTAATTAAATAAATCGTCGATTAGATTTTTGTAATATTGAACATAGCGACAGATTTGACTGTGCCACCACGGACGGACCGTATAAGATATGACAACACGTTTTTTGCATCCAACTGGAAACTAAAAAAGATGCAGGTGGGGGAGTAGGACATCTCGTGCAGGTGGGGGTTAAGTAACTTTCAAAAATGAATATGTGGTAGATATTATAATATCTTATATAAGATCTGACCCAAGCATTAATGACGTCAAAAATAAGGTCGGGTTAAAATGAGGCTTCAAATACAGTGGGTGAGACCAATGGGCAACACAAGAGCTTTTCGAAAAAGTGTTGCCCATTGCCAATGGTCTCACCCACTGTATATTATGTCTAAATTTAAATACTTATTACACCGGCTTGATTTGCAATAATTTCAAATCAACCTACGCATTTGAAAATTTTTGAGGACAGAGTTGCTACGTTTTGCTCATACGTATTTAAATTCCATTTTCTCATGAATGAAACCATAGTTTAAAATAAAAAATAATTTAAGTTAAATATTCAACCCTCTGTCGCCACCAGTTGGTTATAAGATTTTCTCAAATCGTCTAGAACTTTTCGTCTTCTGGTTAACTCTAACTCCGCCAGAGCCTTGGACTCTATTGCGAACTAAAAATATTTATTATTTATTTGAAATATTGTAAACTGATCTAGAAAACATTAAAATGAGTCATTCCATATTTTACCTCTTTCTCGAGTGAAAAGCTAGAGACAATCCAGAACGATAATTGAGAGCCACAGCGATGAAACTCATTTAACTCGGAGAGGATGCAAGCCACATTTTTGCCATTAAAACCTTAAACTACAGTTAATTTAGTTATTTTCAAATGGCGGCCATCCTTTCCATGACAGTTAAAGAAAACATAGCAGGATTTTTGAGGCTATTTTGAGAGAAAAAAGAGCCTCGAAATTGTGCCGATAGTCCTGATTGTAAAAGAGCTGAGTTTCGCGTGGGTTTTCGATTCATTTTTGCGTAGGTTTAAGCAAAAGATAGGAATAAAGAAGGATAGGATATCAGGTCGGGGTGCCGCCCTTTACAAGCATGGTCTTGATAGTTTGAGGTCTTCAAGAAAATCAGCTTAAAATACCAACAAGTTCAAGTTTTTTCAACCGGTTTTCCGTATATCCGGGTTTGAAATAATGTATACCGTGCTTATTATGGAAAGTGAGCCAGATTGACGACTCATCAGCCGTACTTGAATTGGGGGAAAATTCTACTCTAGATTTATATTTTTTGAAATATAAATTTTTAGTTCGCATTTATAGTTGATTAGGTTATTTTAAATTATATTTTTTGCCTGGTTCGCTGCCTAAGTATCACCGATCCAATGCTCGGTTAACAGGCAATTTTTTCGAAACTTTCACTCTAGGGTTAATTGATCTCGGAGGAAATAAAAATGGCTATTAAAAATGATTTGGCGCTACCTTGTGGTAAAAATTGAAATTTTCCTTGGGTCGCTTTTTTTTCGGTTGCTCCACCATGATTTCGACTGGGAGAACTAGACAAGATAGCGAACAAAATAGTTTTCTGCACGTGAACCTTGGAAAAAAATATGCGGTAGAAATTTTTTTTTGGCTTCCTAGTTGATCACGTGACCGGAAATAGTCATCGAAATTGCTCAAAATGACCGGAAAAAAACGGTTTTTTGCGAATTACCGGCTGAACGGGTAATCAGTCGGAAAAAAGAAAAAAAAATCCTGCATTTTCAAATTCGGTTAAGATTAAGATGCAAAAAACGTTTGTCGCTATCTAGTCTAGTTCTCTCAGAACAGATACCCCTTAGGTGGAGCAACCGAAAAAAAAGCGACCTTGATGATAAAAATTAAAAGCTAAATTTTCATCGAAAAACATTTTTCTGCAATTTTTCCACCTTAGATATGTCATGACATGTCACCTGAATTGTTGGTTATTTTTTTGTTAAATTAACGCCGTAATTATCATTGATATTTTAAAAATAATTAAAATAGGGCTAATTAGTTTATATATGAGGAAATTATATAAGTTGAGAAGTGCTCCTCCGGTTTTGATGCTCTGGAACCGGTTATTAGGGTTCGAATTCCAGATTTTGTATATAATTTTTTTTTATAAAGTTCTTCTTGATTTGGGAGCGTCTCTTGACAATCACACAAAAATAAGATATTTTTTCCACTTATTTTTTCTTTGCGCGTACGATGAGCATGATAAGGAAATTTTATCAGGTTTGAGCAAAGTACTTTTCGATAGAATTCCGATTTTTTTTATTTTTCAAACTCAATTTTCGACATCTATTGGTGCACCATGGTGGTCGGAGAAATTTGTAATAGTCATATTCCTCTTAGTTAGGGTCGATAACGTATAAGTATAAATAAAATTGATTGGTGTATCGAAATTAAAAAAATCCCCAGTAGCCCAACCCTACGTATAGTCAAAGAGTTGATACCCGCAATTATCTGAGCGATTCAAAGACCGATTGCTACCACCTCTTTGGTGCGCTATGAAGCCCGTCTGTGATATAAATTTTGGGGAACATTTTTTTACCTGATAATAACATTTGTTTCGTTGCATTAAATTTCTTTTCTAATTCCGCTCCAGCCTGGTCTGTTTCCTCTTTAAGTTTATCAATGTCATCATATATATCAACAAGCTGTAGCTTTTGTCTTTGTAGAGAATCCGAAACTCGTTTGATACGTCCAAAATATTCAGCTCTTTTAATTTTTGATTCATCAGTTGAATTTTCTTCAAGGTTAAAATTTTCAATTTCTAGTTTTATTTCGCGTATTTTCTGGTTTAGTTCATTCTCTTCTGATATCGATTTATTCAAATTGAGTTGAATGATTTCAATTTCACCAGATGGCGGTAATTCTGATAATTCAATTTCGGTATTTTTTATTTTCGCTGTGAGTTTTTCAATTTTTTTTTCTAGAATTTCAGTCGGACAGTCGAAAAGTTTAAGCTGTTCTTTTATTTCATGTAGGATTGTTTTTTCTTTGGATATTCTTTGGTTGTATTCCTTAATTTTCAATTTTATTTTTCGATTCATTTTTTCAAATTTCGAAATTTGTTTTTCCAAATGCGGAATGTTGGAATCATCGAATTTCACTGGTTTGTGATTTGCAACCAGGTTATAAATAAATAATTTATTGTCAAGATGTCCATGTCGATAATTTTTTTTGATTTCCGATAAAAATGCATTTTGAAGCAGCGTTTTGGATGTCGATTTCGTTTCTTTATTTTGCTTGAAGAAAAGCCAAGAGAGAATATGTCTAGTATCTCCATTAATCCCAAGATTTGGGATCAGAAAGTTCTGGTAATGTAGTTTGCCCAAATATCCAAGGTCTGTTATAGCAAGCGAAAATCTGGAGGCCATGCGAAATGTAGCAAGTGTTGATTCGGTCATTTTGAACTTTTTTTCAGAGACGAAATTGTGAATTATTCGAAATAAAAATCCATTTGATATAACTTCGAGTACACCTAGACTGGTAATGACAGGAATTATATCCAATTTATTTATTTCTTCAAGTAGAATTTCATCAGTGGCCGATGACATTCTGAATATTAATAAATTTATCATACATTAAAGTTTAATGATTAAACATCATCAAAAATGTTTCTTCTGGAATTTAATTTTTTTGGTGACGATATCATTAACATTGAAAAATTTGTTCTTTCAAAATGCAAAAAAATTTTCATAGTCTATTAATTATAGACTGATACAAATAATGCAAAAATGGATGCTCACTAAGAAGTTATTGAACTCTTTTCTTATGTTTTTAAGCAATCGCGTTTACTAAAAACACTTGTCTGGTTTATTTTAGCTGAACTTTATTTCAAAAATTAGTACAAAAAAGTTAAATTAATAGATGTGTAAAAACAATTTATGGCTAAACATATACTAGTACAATATATGTTTTGACATATTATTTAGGCTGAAGGTTGCGATGGTAGAAAATTAACTAAGGTTTGATCATATCTTTTAAGATACCAAGGTGGGATAATAGCCATTTGTAAAAATACATAATATCGATGAAGATCCAAAATATGATATTAGTAATATCGTTTTAGAATAGTAGATTTACAACGTATTATACAGTATAATTCGTTGTAAATCTGCTATTCTAAAATTGGTTTAAAAGTTCACCTTTGGTCCTCTTTAGATATGATTTTGAAATAAACTAAAAATTGTATTCAATAGTATTCAAACTATCACCAAAAGTGGGTCTACAGTAGGTTCTCTCTAACCCGAACTCTTAAAAAGGTTTGAAAAACTTCCTTCATAATGAGGATATTAGAGGGCAACTACTGCACTTGATTCATGTCAGTATAACGGTAGAAGTACTTGGTAAAAATGCTATGCTGGGTTTTCAGGTAAAGGGGATGCAAGTTGGTTTTTGTAATGATCTTTGAATTTAGTAAGGCATTTCTGGCCAAAGGGGTGAACGATATGAAAAATTTGGATACTTGGGCTGAATTCGTCGGTTTCTTTTTTTAACTCGCAGCTAAGACCGTAGTTATCGCCGAATTTAATCTTTTGTAATCCAGAGGCATACAGCAGCAATCCTGGCTGGATTGTTTGAGCAATAGCAGAGCGGCCAGCTGAGGGACCCAAAATTATTCGTTGACTATTCCGAGGAAAATGATCGCGTAAGGTCTTCTAGATGGTTACAAAAAATATGAGATTTAGTTGACCAAATTGGGCAGTTATAATTTTTTCTTACACCTTTTTGATCTTTTAAATCGTACATTTTCCCGAAATCGCTTGACGATCATGATAATACCATATACGATATAGTCTATATCTATATAGTCTAAATCTAGACACTATACTGTAAATGTAGACACTGTAATATGAGGGTTAACAAACATAAATAAAGCTAAAGTTACATGCCAGTTGATATCCGGTGAGCCGGATGTCAAATACAATTCAGAATTCTCAGTTTTTAGCTTTTTCTTAGGCAGTTTCATGCAAAAACTTATCTCTAATAGAGATTCTCTATATCATATAGATAAGTTTTTTGCATGAAACTGCCTAAGAAAAAGCTAAAAGCTGAGATTTCTGAATTGTATTTGACATCCGGCTCACCGGATATCAACTGGCATGTAATTTTAGCTTTATTTATGTTTGTTAACCCTCATATTACAGTGTCTACATGTACAGTATAGTGTCTTTAGTAAGACGCGTCCCAAGGATTTTAAAAGTACTGTCCCACAGAAAGTAGGGTGCGCAGGGGTATAACTAATGAGAAAATTGCAGTACTGTGAAATTTGTCTAAGCGGACAGTTTGTGAAATCCGGTTTTGTCCGCTTAGACTTACCCGGTTTTGTCCGCTTAGACCTATTCGGCTCTAAATCATCTCTAGCGGTCACTAGATAGCTTAAAATTGAAGCCAAATTCGCTGTAGACACTGGCGAACCTTATAAAAAAAGAACTACTGTCGTATTTGTCTAAGCGGACGTTTTTGAAAATTTTCAAAACGTCCGCTTAGGTAGTTTTTTTTTTAAAGGAACCACCACTATCCATGACGATTATGGGAAAATCATAGGTCATATCGAGAAACGTTTTTTTGCATTCAACTGCTAACTAAAAAAGCTCAATGGTGAAATTTTATTAAGTTGATTGAATATCACCGGATATAAACCGGAAAATAATTTTTTTTGATACAATATTTGCTTTGAAATATATTTTGTGACTTCCAGGAAGAAAACGATTTTCATTTTTTTCTCATTTTATACTGATGCCTATATAAAAAAATATCCGGTGACCGGTGACGGTTGCTTCAGAAGAATCATTCTCCTTGGCTTTTTTAGTTGCGTTGAATGCGACCGTTTATCGTTTCGCCTATGGGTTTCCGTAATCGCCTGATAGGTGTCGTTATAAAACTACTTAGGTAGTTTTTTTTTTAAAGACGGCACCCTATCACATGACGAACGGGACAAATCATAAGTCATTCGAGAAACGTTTTTTGCATTCAACTGCGTAACTAAAAAGCTATGGAGAAATTTTATTAAGTACTATCTGGTTCAATTAACCGGAATGATTTTTTTTGGTGTTCGAATCTCGATGGGACCAGAATTTTTTTCTTTAAATCGTCGGAAAGATTAAATTTTTTATGTTTGTTCATTCTTTACCACGATTGGTATAACACTTATGCTTAACTATATTTTATGAATTCCCTGGAAAGAAAAAAACGAGTTTCGATTTTTTTTCAAATTTCTATACTGATACCCCTATTCTATAATTCCGGGTTACCGGTGAACTGGTGTCCGAGAAACAAAAAATTTCATTAGCTTCTTTTATTGCAGTTGAAATGCGAAAACCGTTTCTCGATTCACCTATGCCTATCTCCTGAGAAGAGGTGGCCCTTTAAAAAAAACTACCTAGGTCGATCTTTTTTTAGGTAGCCCACTTAGTGGTACTCTGTTCCTGAGAGAACCAGACTATAGCGACAAACTTTTTGTCAATAAATCGTAACCCAATTGTAGTGGTGAAAATTTTTCCTTTTTTCATGATGTACCGGTTCACCGGTAATTCGCAAAAAACGTTTTTTCGGTAGATTTTGAGCAATTTTGATGACTGGATTCGGTCACTTCCACCTAGAAGTCCAAGAAATTTTTCTCCGTATATTTTTTTCAATTTTTACATGCCAAAACCATTTGATGCGCTTTTGCTGTTCTACCAGTCCGAATCACAAAGTGGCCTAACCTACAAAAAAAGCGACCTTAGACAATACGACAGTAGTACTTTAATTTTTTTCAATCTAAATTATATACAAAAATGACTATAACTATACATATACCTATAACTATATATATACTGTAATTAATTGGGTACACAAATTCAACCTACCCTTAACAAACAACTGAAATTCAAAA
The DNA here is from genome assembly GCA_004367855.1 of Oikopleura vanhoeffeni. Taxonomy (NCBI): domain Eukaryota; kingdom Metazoa; phylum Chordata; class Appendicularia; order Copelata; family Oikopleuridae; genus Oikopleura; species Oikopleura vanhoeffeni. Next base: position 11,034 of record SCLH01062950.1, read on the forward strand.
AGTCTAACTTGATTTGTAGTTGTATCACTCGTGTTAATGATCTTTTTGAACAAGTAGAATAGTAGGCTTTTAATTACCCAATTTCGAGGCCTACTATTACCAATCACTTTTGTGTTAACCTGCGAAAAATCTGCCCACTTCTAAAAAAAATAGATTTGAAAATGATTGTAATAAATCGAAAGCTTATCAATATATAGGTTTACTATGAAAAATGTATATATAATAGATGTCCGGTTAGAAATACACCGGTTTTAAGCTTGAGACCGAAAAAATTTACCATTGAATCTACGGTTTTCCCGTAATCGTCTTGAAATAGGTGGCCGACATTGAAAATCTTAATAAAACTATCCCTTAATTTTGTAACCGTTAACAAAGGCTCGCCTATTTGTGTCAGTTTATGCTGTTGGAAATTGTTGAATGGCACGGAATCTTTTTCAATATGTCTATCTGGCAGGTATAAATCGACTATGACATTCCTGATTTCATTTCCCTTTTTATCAATTTGAAAATTAAATTTTAAGAGGACGCGAAGTTGTGATGAGAATACACTACTGATTTTTAATTTAGATTATTTTTGAAAATTGCATTAGGGGATTACTGGTCGCATTTTAGGGCCAAAAACAGGGTTTTCAAGGTCGATTTGATGTCGTACTAGAAATAACACGAACGTATGGGTTTCAGTTTTCGAATATTTAAGCAAAAATCTTGCTGCGAAAAAACATATTGTCGAGCTCTGATTGGCCGACTAATCAGAAAAGACATTTTAAAAGTGATGAGATTTTTTAAAAATCCATCAACTCCCTAAGTTTGGAAGATATATTAAAAATTTAAAGTTGATGTTGACCGCAAAGAACATGCGCAGAGCCCCGAGGTCCGTTTCATCTACAGAAAAATCATCCAGCGCTAAAATCGGCGAAAAACCGTTTTTTGCCGTTATTTTAAGGGTCTCACGAAAAATCCATCAACTAGAGACCGTGTGTCATTTGTTAGACTTTCAAGTTTCTGTCGATAAAATTTAGAGATCTAAATTTTATCGACAGAAACTTGAAAGTCTAACAAATGACACACAAATGCCCAGATCCCCGAGGTCCACAATTTTCATTTTTGTATCTCGTTTTTTTAGAAACAGCGGTTCAAATTCTCCGAAATTCCCAAATTTTGAAAAAATGAAAGAAATATGTTTACTGAATATGTTCAAATCGCGATAAAAATATTTTTTTCGTGACAAATGAAAATAAAAAGACTTCTCATCAACTTATTTTTGTCCATATTTTCAGAAAAAAACATTTCAAAGGTGATCTAGAAAATTTCATGTCCGAATCTCTAAATGCGACCAGTAATCCCTTAAAACGTTTTTTTCTACAATCTTTTTGCTTTCGAAAATTTTAATACGAAAAAATTTGTGTTTTTCATGGCGAGATAAAAGTTTAGTTCGTTTTTTTTCGGTTGGCCCATTGTGATTTTGACTGGGAGAACTAGACAAGAAAGCGACAAATGGTTTTTTGCATGTGAAACCTTGGAAAAAAATATGGGGTAGAAAATTTTTTTGGCTTCCTAGGTTGAGCACGCGACCGGAAATCAGTAATCGAAATTGCTGGAAATGACCGAAAAACCGATTGTCGCTATCTAGTCTGGTTCTCTCAGAACAGATACCCCTTAAATGGGCCAACCGAAAAAAAGCGACCTTAGCGAAGCTATCAATTTTATTAACAAAAAAAATCATGCTAAAGATTCCACCGCCATTGTTTTGTTTTCAAACTTTTCCTTTGATACGAGGACCACCGCCGTAATCAGACCTTGAATCGAAGTGTTATCCTCGAAAAAATCCACCATTGAGATATCTGTATCTTTCCAGAAATTTTCAAAATTTTTATTTAATTGGTCAAAATGACTTTGAACAGCAGTTTGAGATTCCTCTGACAACTTCCAGTTTTTTTGTTCTCCAAAAAAACTTGGCGAAATGCAAAGATCGTTGACGACACAAATGTATGAGTTTCGCAATATATTTTCAACTGGTAACACTAACAAAAGACGTTGGAGGACGATTTTTGCTCCAATTTCGAAGTAAATTTGACCTTTTTGGTCGGTTTTGGCGAAGGCAGGGTAGGCTTAGAAGGTGTGAAAATGTTTATAAGAAATTGAAAGAAATTTGTCTCTTAAAAAACTAACCAAGATAAAAATAATCAAATTATGCATGTTAACCGGAATCGAAAAATAAGAGTTTAACATTTTCACCCTAACCAACAAGTAGTCCCCCGGCCTGACTTTGGGGAGCGTATCCATTCTGCTTTCAGAAATCGAGTTTTTCACATTTATTGCCCAAATTTTGACAATTATTTTTTTGAAAGAGGGAATGATTTCATTGCTGTAGTCCACGAGCTCGATATTTAGTCTAAAAAAATTTTAATCTCAAAGAAATTTTTTGAAAGGGCCATACAGATGTACATCGGGAACTTATTTGATGCAACGGTTTCACCTTTGACGTTTTTTTTGATAAGATTTTTTCTAAATAATGATCCCGAAATTATTATTTGGAGGAACGATTTAAAACATTTCTGATCATTGCTTCAAATGAAACTCCCGGTAGCATCTTTTTGGTTCTACAGCCTGAGTTCTACAGTGTAAGGAAAAATATTTTATCATAAACTCTTACCTCCAGTCATTATTATTGTCTTGCGTTGGACCATAAATTTTTGAGACAATTCCTCCAAGTCCAATTTTTTCATTCGTAATAAACGACCTGTTTTGCAGCTTATCTAACGTTAAAAACTCCATTTTATCCTTTCCGACAATCTTCTAAAAAGATAAGAAATATGGTCATTGAGTCAGGTTGATGAGGGTCTTTTCAAAATGAAAAGACGACGAACAAAAACAGCTCGGATAAGGTCAACTGTGAATGAATCATATTCAAGGTAACTTTTTTAGGGGAACTCACCCTTGTCAGCATAATAATTCGAAGGCCATAACTGATTTGCACGTTCAAACACAACAATTTTATCTGATCAGCTTTGTAATAGTGAGGTACCTCTACGATTCGATATTGAACCTTTATAATATGAGATTTTTAAATGCGGGCATGATGAACTATTTTTTGCGTAAGATTTTAAAGTAAAATTGGGTCTATAAAAGGAAAAAAAATTATAAGCGCATTCCTTTATACAGTCCTGGCTCCATAACTGGTACTCTTTTTGGGGTAAGTCAATGTGTCCCTTTTTGGGGTAAGTCAACTGGTACAGTAAAAAGGTGTTTTTTGAATTTTTGCTTTAGTACACCACCTTCTCAAACGTCCTGACACAAATCTCAAAATCATAGGAGTCAGAACGCTTGAGAAGGTGGTGTATAAATACTTATGAAAGCCCGAAACGGCAGCATTGCCAAAAACCCTTTGAATAAGACGGTTTTATATTTATTTTCAAAGATTTCCTCGAATTTTTATGGTTTGGACTCCAAACTTTGGAGATATTTAAAAGAGTACAAGTTGAAAACTTTTTCGATTTTCACATTTGAGAATTCTAGATTAAAAACAAACCAAACATTAATTACAAGTTTTTTCACAAAAAATGCTACTGCTGGCTGTATTTGATTTGTGTTAAACACAAAACTTTTTTTATTAAAATTCTAGATTAACCAAAAAATATGGCAATTTTAGTCTACAATGTAGCTTTCTAAGGTAGTTTTTTTTATAGGTGCGACAGATTTGACTTTTTACCACTTTTTCATTATGAAAAATCTTAAGAAAAATTAATTTTTGGAATTTTATTTTTCAGCCATTAGTCTTAGAATTTATTCTAGTTTCGTATGATATCCATATTTGGTCATTTCCGGTCATGAAAATCTCGAATTTTGAAAAATCTTTTCGAAAATTAAAAAAAAATTTTGGTCTGATCTTTTTTAGTTTCCAGTTGAATGCAAAAAACCGTTTTGTGACAGCTCATACGGTTCGTCTGTGGTGAAAAGTGAAATCTGTCGCACCTATAAAAAAACTACCTAAGCAAACGTATAGGGATGCGCCCTTACTGGTACAGGTTTTTAAGGTCGGTAGGTCTACGAGTTAGGGAGCGAGGACTGTATAGAATATTTTATTCTCAAAAAATAGCGAGTCAACCAGCACCTGGTGAATCAAGTTAAAAGTAATATTATAGATATATAACACCATGTAAAAGAGTTTCGTGGGTTTGCATGGGACCAAATTCTTGATAAAAGCAAAACAATTATTTCATCGAAAACCCCAAATTCTTATACAATTTTGTACTTTCAAAATTTTGAGTCTCAATATTAAAATTATTTATGAGTTGATCTGATATAAAGTAGACATAATTAATATATTCGACAATATCGTTATCTCATGATAGTTAAAAATAATCAATAGGAATCTTAAATAGATGAAATATCTCACTATGACTCCGATACTTTATCAGATGGCGCTAATGAGTAAAATTTTAGTTTTTATTCAACAACACAAATACCCTTTAAGGGGGTGCCCGACTTGGATATTGAACTTTATAATCGGTTACACCCTTAAAATAGCTTGATTATGATACATTTCTATGGATGCCTATGAGGCGGCACCTAGGGGCACAGAGGAACTCCAGTGTAAAATTTGAGGAGGTGGCCAGGGTAAAATAAATAATTGCCCCGGTCACCTCCTTATTAGTAAGGTTGGCAAAGAAAACAGATTTTTTATTCTATGCTTGGTGAACATCATTCAGCAGTACTACTAAAGCTAAAATATAGGTTGGTTCGGTTTCAGGGTAATAGAACATTTTGGTAAAATGGAAATCTACAATTTTTACTGATAAAGACTACCCTAAAAAACTGATATTGAACAAAAGAACCTTCTTGCCTTGGGCCGATACAGTGGTTAACCGATTACTCCCAAGCCGACCTCATAATGCAGAGTGTTAGCTGAGAATTATTCTCTTGAAAGACATGAGAGTAAAATAAGGGACAAAAAGTCAGTTCAAAAAGACCAGATTTTTTTTTGCAAAAAAGAGATATCTAAAAAGATTCCGTAGTATTGGTATCTACGTTTTGTCTATTCAAAACGAAACGAAACAAAATAGATACCTTGTGATCTTTTGAGATATATCAAACCGAACCCGATTTACTGTAAAAGCAATTTTTCGAACATCAAAAAACATTGTCGAAAAAATTAAAATTTAGAAATGTTTTCGTGGTTATGGGGTAAAATTTCTCAAATCTCAAAATTAGGTTTATCTAGAGAGCGGAGCTAGTGAGAGGGAATGCATTTACGCTCAAATCGATTGAGGATAATGACACATTTTGAACATTTAGGGAATAATAATTCTGTTATTTTAACAAACAAATTATGGGCTGATAGTTGAAGCCGCCCGCGGGATTTTGCAAATTCCAAGGGCTCATAGTTCAGGAGTATACATTTTTGGTTGACTTTTTCCCATCTTTTGCTATGAAAAATGCTTAGGCTCAAAAAGACTACCAATTTAAAGAAAAAAATGTTCAATAAAAATATTATGTCTGATTAACCCCCACCTGCTTTTCTGTGTTTTAAAATACAGAGACCAAAAATATTTTGGGAAATCATTTTGGCCGGCGGAATATCGGAACAGACCCCCCAAAGTTCCCCTTATTTTTAATTTCAAGAATTTTGGTGAGTTTTAGAAATTGCTCATCAGACCGGAAATGCATGATTTGGATGCAATTTTTTGTTTTATGCAGTTAAAACAGCAATGGAACCAGATAATAATCTACAAATATACTTATAAGGGTTACTTTCGGAGATGAATATTTTGACATTATTCATTTTGGTACGCAGCACCACTTGGTGGTGTAAATGGCGGTCAAAATTTCAAATTGACGATTTGAGAAGGTGCACAACGCGCGCAATAAATTCCATGCAAATTGTGGCCTATGAAATTCTTCCTAAGAAAGACAAATGAAAAGTTCCCGGAAGATGAAACTAAATTAATTTTAATATAAATTTTGAATTAATTTTTATACCACATGGTTTATAAACCAGACGGTTTCAATTGCATTTGCAAATTATCGATGAATATTTTGTAAATTAGTATTTTACTTGTACTGCTAATTTCCGTCCAAGCTCTTTTTATACCAAAAGATCTATCTAGGCATTTTAAAAAATGTATACTCCATGTTTCAAAATTGTCAATTTATTTAATTTGGCCTAGGGCTTAAATGGAGTGAAAAAATTGGTCTTCGTTTGGATAGCAACACATAGGCATGAATGTAAAGATGAAAGTTTCGGACAAAATTTGCTTTAAATAATCGAGAAGGCTGTATATGGACAAGCATGTAGATATGTTCAAGGCTAAATTTTTTTTTAAATACTGAAATTTTCCCATAAAAAACGAAAAATGGTGTAACAATCGAAATATGACACCTACAACATATTCGAAATTGGACACCAGAGCTCAAGTAAAGTCTTGTTAGACAAAATTTGGCATGTGCCTGTAGGAAATCGTAGGGTATCATTAATTTATGATACTCAAAAGTAAACCTTTTGACAAACTACAGATGAATCACCTACAACTGCGAAATATATTCTAAATATAAAGCGAAATACAGACTGCCACAGTTTTATTAATGGCGTCTCAACCAAATTTGCTGTATGCAAAATCAGTCTTTCATTTATCCGGAGGTTTTTGGTGATGTTGCCAGAGGAATGAAAACTTTTCGTCTTGCTATATTGAGATTTGAGGGAGACAATTCATGCAAAAGTACATTAAAAATGTTTAACCCAATTTTCAATTACATTTTTATAAAAAGCTTCGAATTACCGCATATTGAAAAGGGGTCATTTAACAAGGGTTTTGTAAAAATGAATGGTTATTTCTCCTGAAAATAGCTTTGTTATTGATAAAATCCTGTAAAGCGTATGGTAAAAATTTTTTGTTGGCAACTATTGATTTTAATCATTCGATAATTTGAAAGTTTTTTAAAGCAAACAAAAGCAATTTGAGTTTCACACTCCAAAATATATGATGAAAGATCCACTTTAGCCGCTTATAATTAAAAATATGGCTTGCAAAATTTAAGAAAAGAGTGTCCTACGAAAAGGACTTAAAAGGTAGTTTTTTTTTAGACGCGACAGATTTGACTTTTTACCACTTTGCCATTATGAAAAATATTTTAAGAAAACTTAATTTTTGGAATTTTATTTTTCAGCCATTAGTCTTAGAATTTCTTCTAGTTTCGTATGATACCCATCTAAAAAAAACTACCTAAGTTAAAACTTAACCATAATAAGATGCCTTGTTTTGATCCGTATGTAACATATGATATGTATCTTACCAAGGCATCTTTTTAGTACAGTAAAGTACATTTCGTAAAACACTCTTTCTATTAATATGACGCGTCGTTTTAAAAGCTCTCCACTATTATTTATTGCATAACTTAATTATTTTACAAAGGGATAATTTCAACCGTAAATTAAATCTGCTCCCAAATATCCGATAGTTTTTTAATTCAACAGATGCCCGCGCAAGTATTCTTTTTGATATTGATCCACGTTACATATGTGGGCCATGTAGAAATTATTATTTATCGAGGTTAATTCAAGCGATAACGTCGTAACCAGTGTACAGAAAGTATTCCCCTTTATTATAGACGATCGATTTCTGTTTAATATGGGTTGTTGTGAGCCTAAACTTCAATTTAAATAATAAAGCAAGCTACAATTTCAGTGAGCGCTAGAATTATGTAAAAAATCAAATTTCGAATTTTTTTGTCTTGCTTAGTGCCAGACCACTGTGATAGTTTATTTTATGAAGTGTTACTTTTTTGATCGAAAATTGTTAATAGACTATTGTTAGTGAATTAAAATAAGCAAAATAAGAATTGACACTCCGATTTATTTAAAAAGTTCTTACGTAAGTGTCTTAAAAGGTAGGCTTTTCAAATGTCAACATTTCGGATGAGAATCGTATTGTGGTCAAATGTGTGTACGGAAGCTTTACATATATGCAAGATGTTACATATATATTACATATGCCACTCCAACATTGCAAATTTTATGGACAGTATTTTTGATTCGGTTTTCTTTGTCGACCCGGCTTAGAGTTTATTAAACAAATTCAGATGGTTCCGCGGTAGGATCAACATCTTCTTCCTCACATGACTCTTCTTCCGATGACAAATATTCTTCATCCTCTGCTACTTCTTCTTCAACAACTTCCTGAAAATAAAAATTAAACACCAAGTTCTGAGGCATTTTGAGTCAAATTCGATACAACTGTTTTGTTTGACCTAAGGTAGCCTTTTTTTAGGTAAGCCAGGCAGTTTTGTCGCCAAACCAATTTTTTTTACCGAATTTCCAGTAAAACCGAAAATTAAGCGGTAAACATTTATAATTAAGTTCTGAGAAAACCACACTTCCTTTGAGGCCCATTTTCTGGCAGTAAGTGCAACCTCAAATTTTTAAAAATGGTATATACAGTACATGTGTTTTTTTACTTGCGAAATAAAAATATGTATATACAGTACATGTGTTTTTTTACTTGCGAAATAAAAATTGCTGTTTAGGTAATTACGGCCAATAAAAATGGTAACTAGCTGGATTTGATTTTGAAAGCCAAGCTGTCGCCGATGTCGAGGGTTTAAAAATATAATCCGCCTTATTACCATTTTTATTGGCCGTTATTACCTAAACAGCAATATTCATTTCGCAAGTAAAAAAAACACATACTGTAATTTGACCTCTTTAGAGGTGTTATATGACAAAAAGTTTATTGAAAAACATTTTTACTTGAAAAACTACCAAGGTATGACATACCTGGTATATATATTTTCAGGTCCACATGTAATTTGACTGAGGTGTCAAATTACAAAAGTTGTGGCAAAAGGTTGTACTTGATGCCAAAAATATGGGTTCGAAGGATGTGCGGTTTTCTTAGAACTGATTTTTTAATTTTTACCGGTCAATTTTCGCTATTACCGGACATGAGTCAAAACAGAATGTGAGATGAGGAATCGGCATATATCCATTATTATCCCCGGGTAACACTAAAAACTTATTCCCTATTCTTTTAACAGGCAAATAAGTTTTTAGTGTTACCCGGGGATAATAATGGATATGATCTTTTGGGTCATATAATAACTTTCATTAGCTATTGCAATACAGAGCCGATATTCGATTTTCGGTATTTTACCGGTGTTTCAAAGTAAGAACAAAAACGAATCTTTAGTTCAATAGCCAGTGAAACGTTATAATATGACCCAACATATAAGAAAGATCCCTAAGATACGGTCCCCTAAAAATAATTCGAGAAAACTGATCACAATCAGTTATAAGCGTATAAGATGTGGTTGAAATTGTTCTTCCGATTCAGCCAGGGAAAATAATTTTTTCAACACTGTGTTATGTGAGAATTAGAGTATTTTTTTGAAATTTTGTCTGATGACTAAATCAACACAATCCTTTTTTGACTGGAACAAAAGTACCTTTTAAAATCGTTTTTTAACTCTTAAATTCATGTTAACACTTTCATACTCATCAAATCAAAGGTCAAATTTTCGAATTCAAGAATAAATTGGGGGAAAAAATATTTATTTTTGAGAAATTTGTTTCAAAATAATCCACCCCTAGTAATTATCACAACTAACCTCAAATCTTTCCGTCTTATCGGCCAAAGGAAAGATTCTCGAACATTATTTTCATTACGTAGGCTTAATATTAAATATAACGTTCTTTTTATTCTCAGAAAACATTAAGGGGACTGTATGTGGCGATTTCGACTTATCTCAAGGACATTTTGTACCTTTGAAATGAAAAAAGGATGAACTTACTGGTGTATCTTCTCTATCTGTAACTGGTTCTAGAGTTAGCCATGGATCTTTTAGACATTCAGTGGCTGACGCACGTTTAGCTGGATCTGCCCTTAGCATTGGTAGGAGAAAATTTGAAAATGCTTTTGCATCTTGTTCACTCCATTCATACTTCTCCATTAAAACATCTCTCAAAGGCCATGGTTTCAATCTTGATATTCTACGAAGAGTACCGTCGCGTTTAAAGAAGTCTGAAATATTATCATTTAAAACTTAACTCCCTAACAGATTGATGACAATAATTTGACCAAAAAGATAACGATTTTCATAAAAACTATGTTTTCTGTTTCTTATTGTTACAAAAGCTGTTTTCAAGAAACCGATACAATTCGGTATAAAACTGGTAAAATAGAAACATGGACGAAGTATTGTGGTTGTTTTTTTGAGATATATTATATGTCATTGTT
>SCLH01062951.1:0-11129 GCA_004367855.1 Oikopleura vanhoeffeni
AAAAAGAGAGAGATACCTCCTAATTCAGTACATCCCAATAAAAAGATTACTACAAATTCCAGCTGACATCTTTGTACAATTAATCTGAGCGTTTTGGTAAAAATATTCCCGTGGGCATAGTTCCTCATTTGTTGAAGTCCTTATCCGCCGCGCTCTAGATTTGGTGGCGACCGATAAGAGGCTTGAAATGTGCGTGAGAAGGCAACTTTGAAAATTGCCGGCAAATAACATTTTCCATTTTCGCCCTGTTTTTTGGTCCAGAAGAGTTTTTCATAATTTGGGGTTGAGCAAAATCATACTGGTCACACACAAGGAGCCAAAAGTCTATTGTAGCTGCAAAACTTGAAAATTTTAATAAGTCAAAAATGCAAAAAAAATATAAATTAATTTTATTAAGAATATTTGCACAGTTAAAAAGATACCAAGTCTAACCATTTACCCTTGTGGTGAGTTTTCACTGTCAAAAAGTAACATCTACAGCAACCAGTCTGGTCGCTAATAATTTAACCTCAAAAGGGATTGAAACAAATTAAAAATGCAAAATTACAGCAGCGAAAATTCCCTTGTAATTATCATTAGTTGCGAGCTTAACCGAATAACCGAGTCATATTTTTGGAGGTGACAGAGAATTAAAAGACAGAGTATCATAAGCTGGTGGCTTATCGGAAAGTCCGGGAACGCGCTCTACTTCGATAGAATAATCGTCATCACGCATAATCTGACGACGCCAATAAATATTATAGCAAGAAAAGCAGGAGACAATAAATAACATTCCAAAGTAAGCATGATGGAAGTGGTCTTTAAAACGATGAGAATTATTTGAAGTCGATAGTAAAATATATCCTTTTCCCAACCAAAGTGCATCTTAAAAATGAGAATATCTCATTAGCGCGTGTTCGAATCCCATGATGTTGTCTGAATGATTTTCGCTGAATTCATTCGCTTTGTTTATACTCTGAATCATACTTTTTGAAATGAAAAGTACGGTTTGAGAGAATCCATCGAAGCCTCTTTGAATCAAGAATAAAAAAAAAAAAATCACCGAGACTTGCTCATTGGTAAGCCAACTGTCGACCGTTTTTAAATTTATTTCAATTTAACTCATGAAAAAAATTATTCTTTTCGATGTGCTCAATTTCGACTTTTTTCAAATTTTTTGATTTTGACTTAAAAATGGTATGAATTTAAACTAAATAAATTTTCAACGGTGGACAGGACCGTATTTTGAGAGTTCCTAATTAATAAAAATAGAAAATAAATTTTACTGTATTTAGACACCTTCGATAGCAAACGCGCGTTTTTTGAGTGTTTTTTCATATTATAAAGTAAAAATATCAATCTGAAGAAATTCAGATTAAACAAAGTAAGCTGAAAAGTGGCAACTTGGTGTTCGAAAAAAGTTTTTATCGGAAAATTTTGAAGTGCCAAAACAGTTTCCCATCAAGACAAAAAAAATTAAAAAAGTGCTAATCTGTCAAAATGCACCGAGGCCCTTAACATAGTTCTTATTGAATTTAACAGCGTGCCATGAAGTCGGTAGATTGAAGTCAATAACTTCCGATTGACATAGGGTGTTATCGGTTTCGTGCATTGAAAACCTATGATAGTTATGATTTTATAGGAACAATTTTACATGAAAGAGCTCTTTGAGGAAAGCTAGATGGGTCACTTTTCAGTAGTCAATAACTACTGGCGATTTTTTAGAATCTACGCGACCAGCCAGATTGGCCAGTGATCCTGAGTGACCGGCTGTGGAGGTCTATTCACCAGAGAGTAGATTAGGGCCCTTCTGCTCCCCGCAGAAGTAAAGAGTGTTTTTGCGAAAAATGTGTTAAAAATACGGTTTTCAGAATGAAAGGCAGATTAATCGGTCGGTTTGTTCTAGGAATCCGGTGGACTGGCAGTGGGAACTGGTCGACATCGAGGTAGTTTTGGTAAGTAAACTATTCTAACTAATTTTGATTGAGTGTCATAATGAGAACAGTTAATTATTCTAGTTTTTACAAATGAAACTTAGACTATACTTATAGTCTATAAGGACATTAGTTTAATTCGACGGTAAGTGTGTTGAAAAATCTGTTTTTATGGCTTCTAGAATGTCCGCGAAAATAGTTTATTTCGATGTAAATTCACGACATTCTCATTTGTTGTTAATTCGCCGACCCGAAATATTTTCGGTGCGGTCTAAGAATCCGTGAACCCAGAACACGGGTGGTAGCAGAGAGAAACTTTACCTAACTATTATGGGGCAGCAAAGGTATTTTGCCCGAAAGTAATGAGCGGGAAGTGATATTGAATGACTTAATTTTTTTTTAACTCTCACCTGCGCCGCTGCGACTTCAACCCATAAATCAAATAACTGATATGAAGCAAAATAATTGGCAATAATACTTATAACGGTAACAATAGGGATCTAACACGTGCGGTGTTACTGAACTATGATAGCTTCTCGTCTCGAGATTGATACCCTACACGTATGGGAAACGGTGAACGTTCTCCGTTGCTTATAAGACCATATCTCCACATTCTTCATCCGCTGAGTACAATGCATCACTTCCTGCGAATAAATAAGTCCTGAACTTTTAGTTTACATTGATACAGACTATGTTATTTAGTTATTCTAAACAGTTTACCTAATAACTCTCGACTTACTCGACGGTCTACTCATCTTTCCGCGCGAATACTAGATTGTTAAGTTGATGCCATCATAGACATCCTATTGGCTTGAAAGCCGAATTAAACTAGCGTAGGCCTTAACCTACACAGTCCGTTGCGTGCAGCACGTCTACGTTTGCGTGCTACTTCATTACGTGATTGGACAATGCGTGCTGACGTTCCCCCCGGTAAGACAAGAAAAATTCTCAGGAACATTTGTACCTATAAGCCTCTTATTCTAAATTACTACCACTCACAATGAACTATACTTTTCAAAGATTCTCCGGAGAACGGAAAATGAAACGACAAATCTTTAGTTACTACCTAACTCTGTAAAAATACAGGTTCGAACCGAAGATTTTACTATACTAGAGCCGTAATCCTAGCGAATCCCTAACTTTTACACACTGTAAACAAATACCCCAAACTGAAACTCGCAGACAATAAGATTTCTCAAAACTAATCTCACTTCTATTCCAGCTTCATCCTCGACACAATTCGAATCAGCAAAAATATTCGTTAGATATAAGTTCTCACAAAATAAGTCTATAGATCTATGCGTCTTTGCTTCCGATGTCAGGCCCTGCATCTAACGCTCCCAGTCTCCCGCCGTGCCTTCAAACAGTAGCAACACGATGCATGTCATACCGAAGAACAACGGACGACGTGTGAGCCACGTTACAATGATCTCAGCGAAAAATGGGTTGTATGTAATGCATTTTCTGGCATTTTGAATCTTTTCAGCCCATCGATCGCCTTCAGATTCACATACATTAAACTTCGCTGCAAACAACGAGATAGAATCGTTGTGTGGAACGACCACATAATGAAATTGATTACACATCCTAAACACCACTGATAGTCCGATAAACAGTTTCACTTGTTTGTCACACATAGACATCTCCCAGTGAAAAGTTCTCTCTCACAGAGACAGCAAAAGTTTTTTCAATATTCGATTTGGACAGTCCTTACGTGCTCCTGTCGATGCTTCTCCGAATCCTTGGTCTCCCAACGAACCAGTGTGTAACCTGTTTATAGATCTCTAAATTGGGCAACCTACTGAGAAAGACCGTGAAAATTCATGGCCCATACCCCCGAGCAACCCACTGGAATCTGACCGTTCACGGTGGCCATGAGGCGCCCTTCGCTGTTCATCCTCTTGTTACAAACCCTTTCGGCACATTACGTAGTTCTCAGAGAGAGTTTTTGAAAATATACAAATCTCATGTTTAGCACAAATTGGTCCTGCATTTTTCAACGTGGCCACGTTGCTGCATCGAATTCCAATTCTTGCTGCTGTCTGCACTCAAGCTGTACACTGAAAATGTGCGTTTCTCGAGATTTCATATCTGAATGTTTTTGACTCAAAAAAACACAAAACGCTTGCCCCATCCAATCAAAACTTCACCAAACGTTAGAACTTCTAACTCAACGTTCTCCAGTTCGAATGATGTTTCAAGCATTTTGCGAAGTATGACGTAAGGGCTCCATCCTTACCTCTCGCGAGGGTAGCGGTCCGATCGAGCTACAGTTCCACACCAACTGCATTGCAATTCTTTTTATCCGAGCTGCGATCGAGTAAAAGCACACAGATTGTTTGGCTTTGAGAACTTTCTCGTTAGCCCTTTTGCGGTTCTCCGCGCTCCCCAACAGCACTCATTTATTGACAACGTGTCCCAAGCACGGTCCATGTTATGCCGTTTTGCGAGATTTTGCGGGCAGCGGTCGATCGACGGTGTTATTGTTGCATGCAACAACATTATCGAACTTTTGCTCTCTAGATCCTAATGAGACTGCAATTGCTGTCTGCAACGACTTTGTCGTCTCCTTCGATCTGAGCTGCCGATCTCGCGCTACCTCATTTTGTTCTGGCTTCGAGAACACTACTCGTCTGCCAGTTTCGCGATTCATCGCATTTTCCCAACAGCACCTTATGCGACACGGTGCTCTTCAAACGGTCCATGTTGTCCTGTTACTGGAGATGCAGGACACGACAGAAGATCGATCGAGACTGGTGTTTTGGTAGCATGCAACAACATCTCAGAACATCCAGCTCTTGAATCGTCTAGGAAGAGCATGTGAAGATTTAAGAGCCATTTCCGATCCCGAGCTGAAATCTGGCTGACCCTTTCTCTGTCGGCTCCGAGAACATTCTCGTTTGCCCGTTTCGCGACTCTGGGCGCGTTTCAAAACCGGATCCGGCGTCACACACACCTGCTACTAACCGTACCACGATGTTTTTCGATGCTAACATTTTTGTTGCATGCATGTGGCGGGTAGCAACAGCTGCTGTACTGTATGTCGTTCGACAACTTTGCTGCAATGCAGCGTTGTGTACATACATGTACACAGTCTGTCAGAGACACTTTTTTAGGCGACATTGGGTGGCCGGTGCTTAACGTATCTTGCGTCTCTTTTACCCGAGCATTGCTTGCATTTGAATCTGTGAATCGTTGCGTTCAACTTTCAAGCTCCCTATACTGTGCAGGCAGAGAAGCTCCGATCTCTGTTCGCTGCAGGGAACGCCCCATGGTGTTCGTTGCCCCGCACGAAGATGTGGTCATCGTTGCGTGCAACCTTAGCCTTTTATACTGTGCAGGCAGAGGGCAGTCTGTTTGCTGAGGGAAGCCTCCAGCTTTGTTGGCCGCAACAAGATGTGTGCAATCGTTGCGTGGCAACTAGCATCATCTTTACTGTTGCAGGCAGAGGGCTCAGATTCCCTGTTCGATGCAGGGAACGCCTCAATTTCTCTTTGTCCGCAAGTTGTTGTGAGCAATTGTTTAGGGGATCCTCCCGTTATCAACTTCAACCTTTTTGTATTTCAGAGAATGAATCGTCGGATATGAAACAGCATCCGAGTTGTAAATCGTGTCGTTAAAAACGACTCGCTATTATTATCAGCTATTGATACATCTGTATAGTACTCAAGGTTGCCCGCAACAGTTTTTTTGTGCAGCAAAGAACTTGTTGCCCGCATGAATCTCTAAGTCTTGATTGTTTGCAAGACATCAATCCCCTTGAAGGTTCTGCTGCATGTGCGTATTTCAAGGTTGACGTCTCCAACTTTGACATGCATCCTCTGATTCCTTTCCAGTTCTTATACGCGGTCCACGAAATCCCATTGGAAATTTTGCTATCATTCCATAGATGCTGCCTGCAGCAACGCCATAACCTGCTAACCACACCTTCACCATTTCTAAACAAAATGCGAAGTATTTTGGCCTAAGTGTTTTGATTGCAGTACTTTACCGTGTTCTGATTGGCTGCCTGAAACCCTTATTTTCGCTTCGAAAAAACAATCACCATCTGGTAATGTCAAATGAGGTCATCTTACACTCTGGCGAAACCAATTTAGCAAAAAAAATTGGAATTCGTTTTTGTCTGGAGATTTTTTTTTAAGTTCTATGAATAACCTAACCGTACAAAGGGTACGCAACCGGACGGTCTTTCCGACGGATTACCCGGAATTTACTTGTCTCTAGCTTTAGATCAACTAAGTCTTACGAAAGAGTTAGGACTTCTCCAATTCTCTCCGAAACGTAGTTTCGTTCTTTCTGACCCACGTAGCAATAGGGATCAAACGGGGTGTTCTGACTACTTTTGAGCTCTCGAATCCCTGATTGATACACACGTTACTGTATTGGCGTGCAAACGGTTCTCCGTTGCTTGATAAGACTTCGTTCTTAGTGAGTAAGATGCATGCAACTCCTGCGAAATAAACTAAGTCCTGACACTTTTAGTTTACATTGATACAACCTATGTATTTAGTTATCTCAACAGTTTACCTAAATAATTTCTCGACTTACTCGGAAGGCGTCTACTCTCGTATGCCGGGTTATCCGCGCGAATACTAGATTGTTAGAGGTTGATTGCCCCATAGACATCCTATTGGCTTGAAAGCCGATCTTAGAATCTAGCGTAGGCCTTAACGTACACAGTCCGTTGCGTGCAGCAGCGATACATCGTTGCGTGCTACTTCTTACTGTGTTGGGAACTATGCGTGCTACGTAAGAACAAAGCTTTTTTGTAATATTTCTCAGCGGGCTTATATAAGCTGATATGACATCCGCCAGATGAAAATTTAAGGATATAAAGACATTTTATAATATCTAATTTATGAATTATAATTTGATAATGGCTCGTCAACTTAGTATGCCGTATTTGTTTGACCATTTAAATACAGAAAATGGAACAAGAAAAAATCCATTTTTATTACATTTGACTAGTGGTCAGAAAGATAATTCGCGGGTTTTTCATTTCAAAGAAAGCCGGAAATATTTTCAGTACCACATTTCAACTATAAATAAAAAATCTATAAATCTTAAGTGTACTTTCGATTTCAAAAACGCAAAACATAAAAAAAGTTTCCGGTGATTTTTATTCAAATCCGCAATTACTTTACATTTTAATGAAAAAAATCTTCAAAATGTATTTAAAAATTTTGTACATTATTGAAAAAAATATTTTTTTAACCAAAACGCAATTTTCAGCCCTGAAAATTTCGATTTTTTGACGCCATAGTTATGCAAGGCTATTGTACAACAAGCACAAATTGTTTAGAATCTATAAATACAAAAAGTTCTGCGGGTGCTGGTCTATTAACCCTTAACAGCACCTGCAGAGTAATTAGGGACTTTAAAGTCACTTAATTAAAAATTACACGAGCGCTGCATTGTCAAAGGCAAACTTAACAAAAAAGACCTTTACCAATGCAACGCGAACAAAATCTATCTGAGATTTTAAATAATTTTTCTGATCTTGATAAAGAAGCTCAAATTCAAAATGTTGTAAAACTTGTTATACTATCGGCAAACAAATATTTTTTCGGTTGTATCGGCTGATTCCGATACAGACGATTCCGACTCAGAAAATTCTGATTCAGAATCTTTTTGAAAGTTTTTTCACTTTTATTTTTATTCTGTTTTATATTTTTATTCAAATTTCTGTAAATAAAAATATTCAATAAAAAAATTCTCTACAAAAACTTTATAAATGATCCAAAATATCATATTTTAAGCATTTAACTTATATAAATTAATAATTAATTCAAGTCATGTCCAGATGTCTCTTCGCTTTTAAAGTGCGCGCAAAATACCTCTGCCGCTCCACAATAACTCAAGTATAGTTTCTCTCTGCTCCCACCCGTGTCCTTGGATCCACGGTATCTTGGGTTGTTGCGATTTCAAAAGTACAAAAAAATATTTTGGTTCAGTATTTTAGAAGATATGACCGAAATCCGCTCACGAAAAATCAAATTTTGAGATTTGAAATGGGATTTTCGATCAAAAATATTGAAATTTAGAATTTGGCTCGATATAATTAAATGTCGTCAAAAAAGACCGATTTCAGCCTAGATTGAAACTTCTCTCAGTACATGCAGCATCAGTTGGTAGTACGGTACTAAGTATGCCTCATACATTGAAAGCCCGTGGTTGTAAAATGCTGGAATTGACGAATTGTAACACGTTTTTGAAGCTTTGCATTTTGCATTATAAAATTGATCTAATTTGATGAGAAATAAATAATTAAAAATAAAAATCCCTTTTTGTAATAAAAACCCCTTTTTGTAATAAAAATAAAGGGGTACACGGGAAACAGCAAGGTGACTTTTTCGTTTTTTAGGTCTATTAAATATCTATTTTCATAACCAAAAGTTTTTAGAAAAACAGAAAAATGAAGAAGGACCGTATCGAAAATGGTTAAAAGACTAATTTTTTGATCTACTTTTTAAGATTTCTAATTCAATCAACGGAAAGCACCAAAAACCCTTTTGACCAAAGTTAGTAATTTGGACGTCATTGACTCTCACTGTACTTAGACTGTTAACATATTTTATCGTTTCTTTTGATGAAGTTCTAGAATTTGCTGCTTGTTTGACGAATTTCCGCGTTCGATTTTTTGCTTCAATAAGCATGGCGTTATAATACCAATCAATGAAACGATAACTGATAAAATGATGTAAAAATTAAATAAAATTAAGTTTGTGAATAAATTATTGTGGTGAAGAAAATTCAACCCACCCACAAATAGATTAGTACAGGGGGGGGCGAATACGCCAATTTGACAAACAATTTCGGCGATATTGAGTCCCCCTCTTGTACTGGGGACCTATATCGCAGGAAGTTTTTGCCAAAAAATTTCGGCGATATAGGCAAATTCGGCGATATGCCCCCCCTGTACAGATGGGGCCCTCATATCGCCGAAAAAAACCAACGAAATTTCACGATTTTTAGCTATATTCCTGCCAGTGCCCATATCGCCGAAAAAGCCAGTATCGCCGAATTTGCGTGGGCGTTTAAGGTTATCATCGCAAATTGCTTTAAGTGCGTCATTCCGAATGACTCATTCGTCATATTTCAATTAATTTGAAAGCGTTTAGTAAAGTACTAACTTCTACTAACATCGAAAAACTTTTCAGATTATGATGTCATTTGAAACGCTTACGCGTTTTGCATTTTTGAGCAAAGAAATTTATTTTCGTCCCAATATCGCCGAAAGTTCCGAATATTGCCGAAAGTGTCCAATATCGCCAAATTATCCAAAAAAAGTTTTCGGCGATATTGGGCCTCCCTCTGTATACTTGCATTATCGCCAAAATACGAAGATTAACGCACTCTTCAAATTTTGGTAAAAATTTCAGTGGTTGGTTGCAAATAAAAAATTTTTAAAGCCAAATTTATAATCATTTCCTGATACTAGAGTCAGTAATATCTGTAATAAACGAAAAACAACAATGTCGTAACTAACCGTCAGAAATAACCAAACAAAGCCGGTTGACATTGAAATTGAGCAAAATAAAAAATAAAATAAAATCACAGTATTTTTCGAACTAAAAAAAATTATTAAGAGAATCGAACCCAAGCCTTCATGTCAAACACTTACCTATTCGACAATTGTATTAACTCTCTTGGCGGTGGTAATTTTTTTAATAAAGTCTGATCTTTCCAGTCCCAGTTTGGTAATCGAGGATCTGTGATATACAGCGGTTCTTCCATGAAAGCATAAAAATCAGAAACAAGAAATAATAGAAATGATCCTAATCCAATATACAGCAGTGAAATCAAAACGGCCTAAATAATTTTTAACATGCTACAATTTGAAAAGTATAGAGCAGGTTATAGTTTAGCTAGCGAGGGAAGCTCCAAAATTCACCTGAATATACGGATGCTGATTGGCTCGCGTTTAATTTATTAAGCTTATGATGAATCATCATTGATGATGCCGTTTTCTCCAACTTTAATTGTTGGCAAAGTAAAAAAGCTATGAATGAAAGTTAGCCTAATAGTCTATACTGATAGGACTGTAATTATGAAAATTCCTGTTTTTTCACTATCAGGTCGGACGTGGCCGCTACTTTCGTTACAAAAGTGAACTGAACGACTTATCTTCCCAAAAATATTCAGATTTTGAAGGTCGACAAAAAACCCGAACGCGGTTTTGTCATCAGAATACCTTCAAAATTAATGAGCAGCTACTTTGAACTTTCTTGTCGCAGAAAAAAAATAATACAGAGGGAATTTTCTGATTACCATTTCCAGTTAAAGCGCCCATAGCACGGTGCTTTTTTTGAGGGTGAATAGGAAACATTAAAATTCTTATGATGGATAAAAAGAAGTGAAGACTCATCAAAAATATCACAAAAATTTTTTTCGTGTTATTTCATCCTGAAAGCTACCCAAAAGTATATTGTTATTGATAAAATGAGGAATAAAGTTTGACTTCCGGTCAAACCGGAAGTGAGGACTCATCAAAAATATCATCAAATTTTTTTTTGAGTTTTTTTACCCTAAACTCAACCAGAATAAATACAATTACTAATCAAATACAGAATTAAATTGTACTTCCGGTTGAACCGGAAGTGATGACTCATCAAAAACATCACCAGAATATTTGTCATAAAATTTTACCCTAATTTCATGTTCCCGTTTCTGCATTTGATTAACTTTCTTGAGTTTTTGTTTATAAAAGTAACAAATGTTGAAGTCCCCGAGGGGTTAAATCGAAAAAACTGAAAAATTCCTCAATTTATGACTTATATTGAACCTCATATTAAAGGATAAAAACAAAATTTCAAATTTTTTCTTTATCAAAATGCTTAGAAACTTGCAAGGAATCCGTTTCTGGCAACAATGAACCGTCAATATGCGTCAGTAAGGTTATCCAATCAGCGACCAGAGATTTGAAAAAAATCCTCTCGAGTAAAATTATTATTTGGTGAGCTGATTCTTTTGCGCTATTTGTTATTTTGATCCATCATAAGAATTTTAATGATTCCTATTCACCCTCAAAAAAAGCACCGTGCATAGTATGACTCATGTTAAAAACACTTGAATTTCATAAGTTTAAAATGAATAGCAAAGATTATTTTTTTATTCAATTTCTGCCATAATGCTTAGATTTTTGTAAGGATTATTTTGATAACAATATATTACCCATATATCCCTTTATCACCTTTTGATTAATCTAATAGATGT
>SCLH01062951.1:11142-25987 GCA_004367855.1 Oikopleura vanhoeffeni
GATTGGCTCCCTCAACCTACATCTATTAGATTAATCAAAAGGTGATAAAGGGATATTACCGGTTATATATTACCCATTTCCTATCAAGAAATAATTTTGGCTAAAATTTTTTCATATTATTTTCTTTAAATTAAAATTCAATCATAATGGCTGACTTCATTTTTTTTCTCATATCTCTCCGTTAACGTTTTGGTCGAGTTAGGTGACATGTCATGACAGTCTAAATTAGACTGTCTAATCCCTAGTCTAAGCTGGGAACGGCAAAACTATTTTCGCTAAATATGTTTTATATTGTATTCAAATTGAAGCCATTGAAAACTTATGACGTTAAATACAAAAAAATACAAAAAAAAATGTCAGCTACTGCTCGAAAATAAAATAAACCAGTTTTGAAAATGCCTATGTTTAAGCTTGAAATTTTTGTTGAAATATTTCCCGAAAAAATTAAAAATTTCAAGCATAGGCAATTTCAAGACGGTTTTTAATTTCTGAGCACTAACTGACAATTTGAAAAAAAATATGTACCGAACATAATATTTTTTCAAGGGCTACAATTTGAACATAATTAAAAAAATATTTAGCAAAATTTTGTTTGCCGTTCCTACCTTACCCTAGTCCGATAAAAACTTCGATGAAAAACCATTACTAAATCAGTTTTATCATCGGGTCGGTATTTGTGTGGTGCCATGATATGTCAGGATATCCTATATCCATATGTACCGAAATCCCCGCGGGATGACATGTCAAAGCACAACATTCGGCCCGGTTAATTGAAATATTCAATAATTCGAGTCGAGTTATCCGACTTCATTTTCTCACTTACTATACAAAACATTCTTTTTTTAAAACAGTTCACAAATTTGTTAATTCAAATGAACCTTTGTTTATATATTTTCATGCAAAAACAGAAACTCTCAAAATATTTTGGAAGTAATTGAATAGACAAAAAGTCCTGGCACCCTACCTCTAAACCTGATCTATAACGATCAATTGAAATTAAAATTGACCTTATAAAACGACTTCTCTCCATCAAAATTAAATAAATAAACGCTATAAAATAATATATTTTTTATAAATATTTTAATTTGCGAGTGTCGAAACTTTCTATTCCTGAGGGGATTTCATCTTATTTTCTATTTCAATTCCCCAGCCCATTAAAAATAATGTAACATATATTTTTTAATCGGCCTACTGTATGATTTATATGAATTTGTGCACCAATAAGTTAAATTGTGCAATGCACAATGTGCATCAGCAGTTTATTTGAGCATAGTCTAGTTTTTGTGTAAGCTAGCTAATAAAACAAAATTTGACCAAATTTTTAGCGAAATTTGAAAAATTGCCTGAGATAAAGTTTGGCCTAACACTTTATAAGTTATGTCAAAATTTCAGCTAATTTCAACATAAAACCTGAGATAGGATAGTTTGAAAATTTTGGCCAAGCCATGCAAAAACCAGACAAAAATATCACAATATTTCATCGACTTTAACAAATATGAATTAATAAAATGATAATAAAAGAATTTTCGACCAAATGACAGTTATCCTCTTCTGTCGCTTATGTGTGAAAGTATGTATGCATACAAAAAAATGATGTTTTTTCCACAAGTTATAGGATAATTCTACAAGATGGCTAATCTGACTAGTATCCTGAAAGCCCTGCATAGGCAGCATAGCAAATTTTTATCGAGACAATTCAATTCCAGCGACCAGTACGGTACTGGCAGTACCCCCTTTCTAAGGAGGCGATGTTGGTGAATTTTGACATTATAAAGATGAAACATTTCTAAGTAATACAAATGAAATATACAAATGTACAAATGAAAGATTAATCTTTTATCTCGTGATTTCATTTGACACTTCAGTACTAATCCCACCAACCAGCTGGTGGATCGCGGTTAAAACGAGTTCCTCGACTTTTTACAAATTATCAAGGATCCTAGACCTCGGAAACTTTTAAGATTTCGTGAAAATCTGGGAAATTGTCTAAATTGTAGTGACTTGGAGCTGTTTCAATGCCCCAGAAGCCCAGAGTTGCTTCGAATGTGGCAAAAAAGGGCAGTTTCCGACGATGTGAATCACATCATGTGGTGTAAGGATTTTTCATTGGAAATGATAATATCATTATGGTATAAATGCCATTTTGGAATAAACAATACAAATCGGGGCTTACTGGAAGTTTTTATTGGGTTTTTGAGACAAACAATATATACTTTTTATTCTATCATAGATAGTTTTTTATCGACGTTTCAGCTTAACAGCCATTATCGGTGTGTAATTGATAATGGCTGTTAAGCCGAAACGTCAATAAAAACTATCTATAAGGGTTGATTCCAAATACAATAATGTCGAAAAAAAATGATGGCTTCGATTTTGGAATTTTTGGTATCAAAATGACCGCCGTGGCTGGGACCTTCAGAAAAATTTTGAAAATTCGCTTTAAGGACAGAGTTTTTTTAAGAAAAGGTTGTTTTAGGCTATTGGACCTGCAGTTTTTGTGTGACATAGCACAGAGCTAAAAATAAGCTCATCTTTTAACTGAGTTTCATATTGGTTGGGGTAGAATTGTCTAAAACCGAATCAACGATACCGAATATCTCCAGGAACAGTAAGTTGAGAAAGGTCATTGAAAATCTTGTAATTGCAATTAACAATCATTTTGATGACGATGGGACTGTTTATTTTGCCAAAAAACTCACCTGGCGCTCAACTTTAATGAATGCCTTGAAACCAATCAGAAGCCTCGTAATAGGCCAATACTGAGTGTTGTCCTTATATGCCAACTTTAAAATAAGGTCCTAAGGACAAATTTTGCGCAAAAAAGCGCAGAATATTTTGAAAACGTTTCCAAAACAAATTAGACACTTTCAGCTAATTTTGACTTTCAAAACGACAATTTGAGTTTTTCTTCATATTTCGCAGTTTACTGTACTAAAGTTATTGGACCCACCATTTCGTCATTTCATTATGAAAATAACCCAAAGTACCCTCAAATTGACCCTTGGACATAAATCTGTTGAGGTGAAAAAGTTACAAAAAAATTTGACCAATGAGTAGGCCTCCCGAGCAAAAAATCAGCTACCCGATAAAAAGGTCATATAAATCTGAAAACTTCAGACATTGTGTAGTTTTTGACGGTGAAAATTTTTGCGGAAAATATTTTTCGTGCGACCACTTGATGGCGCTGTTTTTGGCGATCAAAGTTTTCTTTTCAAAAAAAAGAAAAATGTATATCTTTTTTTGCATTTTACTAACTTTTTCGTGTAACACCGGAAATGGAGGTGCCCAAAACTCGAATTATTTAAAATAATGATTTATGGTGCTTAAAAGATGCGCAAGCATCGACTTTGTGGAAACGGTATTAGCAACTGTAGGTCTCAGATGACCACAGGTGGTGCTACAGGCGACTATATGATTTCGTGGTGTAAACATCAACACGGTATTGAACATTTACAGGAAAGCTCATATAAGAAATAAATGAAAGTAACCATTAGATAGGAAATTTTTTAAAGATTAATTTAAATAAATTTTTGCAGGAAATTTTTCAAAATTTTGCCGATCGCTGATTGGTTGAAAAATGCCCAAAAGTGACTTTTGACCCCGAAAATGAAACCGCACGATTAAATTATACTAGAAAAAATATTTTTAAATTGCGTTACAAATCAGAAAATGGTTTTTGAGGGTACTCAAAATGACAAAGATTGTTAATTTGAGGGGGAATGCGACTCTGATTTGACATATTCTCGGTGAACATGCTTATTTGTAGATCTTTCTTTAATCTTGCAAAAAAGTGCATTACAAAATGTTTTTGACCATCACACATATAGGTACAGTATGTTTACAATAAAACACTTCCAAAACTGCAAAATCTATCACCTTCCAGACGGTATATCAAATTGAGTTCTATTTTTCACAGATCACGTACGGTAGTATGTCAATCTTTTGAGACAAGCTTTTTTTGATCCGGCAAATGAACAATTCTAGAACGCCAAATAACCGACGATTCGATACAATCTCAGACTTGAGTCCCCAATCGGCCGAAGGCCGATAAAGGAAAAATTATATTTTGTATTCAATTTTGTTGAAAAATGAGCCTCAAATCGGCCGAAGGCCGATAAAGGGGGATTTTTCATTAAATTTTGTTAAAAAGTAAGCCCCAAATTAGCCGATTGAGGTGGATTTTAAATTTTTATGAAATTTTGTTGAAAAATGAGCCCCCAATCGGCCGGAGGCCGATAAAAGGGAGATTTTTAATTTAATTTTCTTGTAAAATCAGCCCAAAATCGGCCGAAGTCCGATAAAAGGGGGTTTTATATTTTATTTTGTTGAAAAATAGAAGAGAATTTTGTATTTAATTTTGTTGAGCCCCAAATCGGCCGAATGCCGATAAAAAAAGATTTTATATTTAATTTTGAAATGGTGTGATTCAAAATGGAAACCCCTACAATTCCCTTAAACTCAAGCACACTCGGACTTGAACTCGAGCCCACTTCTCCTTAAACTCGAGCCCACTTCACCTTAAACTCGAGTCTACTCCTTTTTAAACTCGAGCCAACCCCCCCTTAATATCGAGCCCACTCCCCCTTAATATCGAGCCCACTTTCCTTTAAACTCGAGCCCACTCCCCCCCTTAATATCGAGCCAATTTCCTTTTCAACTCGAACCCACTCCCTTTTAAACTTCCCTTGAACAAAATTCTCTTTTCGACCTGACGAAAAAGTACTCGGGTCGGTGTTCGACCCGACCCGGAAAATTTCAGAAAAAAAAATCGACCCGACCCGACCTGGTCAAATTTTGAAGAAATCCGATCCCTGGTACCCATCCCTTACGGTTTAAGAAATCATAGTTAACTTATTTATTATTGCTTAGATTCATTGGACTGTTGTTAAAAATTGTTTCCACCACATGGTTCCTGGTAAGTTCTAATTTTATCAGGAAATCAAATGAATAAATAAATTTTACACTCGGTAAATTTGAATTTGGCTGCAAAGTGGAACAAAAAAGTCCCTTGTTTAATTTAGTCAAAAAGGTAATGTGGAAAATAGTCTGCAGGTAATCCCAATGGGCCAATTTGTCAGTCTTTAATATAAGGTTTTTTATATATTGACTAATTTTCAAGTGATGGTCTTTTTTTTAATTCTGAAAGTGTGTCAAATAGCAATTCATTCAACCCTTGGACCCAATTTGTGTCAATTGACACATAGTTATTTATATACTATTTTGTTAAAAATAATTTCCAAGATTGTATTATGATTTGCAATAAAATGCAAAAATTCCAAAACATACTGCTATCGAGCATACATGCTGTGGGATTGAAATCAATGAAATTGCTTCTTTACAAATGCGACAAAAAAAGTTTTCCACGCTTTTCTGAGTAGTAAAATATTGACAAATTCATGCCGAGCAAATCAGCCTGTTGTTTGAGATAAATTAAAATAAATATATTTTTGTTTAAATTTTTTCAAACAAAAATAATGTACAGATTCGAATACAGTAGAAAATTTGGAGTCAAAGCATATAAATTTCGAATTTAGAAGAAGAAATTATTTGAGGGTTAAATATGGGTAATTGTAGCATAAAGTGAATCACAGTCTTCATGAACTACCAATTTGAAAGCGCTTCATAAAAAATGTCAAAAATATAAATTAAAAATTCTTGAAATTTTGGGATTCTGAAGTTCTCAAAAATAAATCACTGCAGGAGAAAATTATTTTAATATGTTTAAAATTAATTCAACTTGACAGGACAGTTTAGGTTCCAGTATAGTGACCATAATAGTGTCCAAATAATAGTTCGCATTTGTAAAGAGCAATTTCATTGATTTCATCCACAGCATGTATGCTCGATAGCAGTATGTTTTGGAATTTTTGCATTTTATTGCAAATCATAATACAATCTTGGAAATTATTTTTAACAAATAGTATATAAATAACTAGGTGTCAATTGACACAAATTGGGTCCAAGGGTTGAATGAATAGCTATTTGACACACTTATCAGAATTAAAAAAAAGACCATCCTTGAAATAAGTCAATATATAAAAACTTATATTAAAGACTGAAAATTGGCCCATTGGGATTACTGCAGACTATTTCCCACTTACCTTTTGACTAAATTAAACCAGGATTTTTTGTTCACTTTGCAGCAATATTCAAATTTACCGAGTGTAAAATTAATTTATTCATTTGATTTCCTGATAAAATTAGAACTTACCAGGAACCATGGTGTGAAACAATTTTTAACAACAGTCAATGAATCTAAGCATATAATGAAGTTAACTATGATTTCTTAAAGCGTAAGGGATGGTACCAGGGATCGGATTCTTCAAAATTGACCAGGTCGGGTCGAGTCGATTTTTTTTCTGAAATTTCCGGTCGGGTCGAACACCGACCCGAGTACTTCGTGCAGGTCGAAAAATTTTTTCGACCAGGTCGGGTCGGGTCGAAGTGGGGAGAATTTTGTCCAAGGAAGTTTAAAGGGGAGTGGGTTCGAGTAAAAGAAATTGGCTCGATATTAAGAGGGGGAGTGGGCTCGAGTTTAAAGGAAGTGGGCTCGATATTAAGGGGAGTGGGCTTCGATATTAAAGGGAGTTGGCTCGAGTTTAAAGGGGAAGTTGAGCTCGATATCAAGGGGAGTGGGCATCAAGGAGAATATTTTTCCTAGTATATTTTAATCGTGCGGTTTTCATTTTCGGGTCAAACATCACTTTTTGGGCATTTTTTCAACAATCAGCGCATCGGCAAGATTTTGAAAAATTTCCTGCAAGAATTTATTTAAGGGAGTATGGTCGCATTTAAAGACTCGGACATGAAATTTTCAGATTAGTTTAAAATGTTTTTTTTGAAAAATGGACAAAATAAGTGATCAGATTCCTTTTTATTTCATTTGTCTCGCGTAGTATTTTCATCGGCGATTCGAACATATTCAGTGTGATTTTTAAAAAATTTTAAATTTTCCTGCCGAATTTGAATGGCGGTCCAATAAGACGAATATACAAATCAATTGTCAAACGTAGGGGCTTTGCGCGTATCTCAAGGATCGTATACAATACCAGTTTTCGGTTTTGCCGTCAAAAATCCAGGAGGAGTAGTATTTTCCCGAGGCTCCAAATAAGGCCAAAAAACGTTTTTTTGCTCATTTAAGCGCCGGATGAAATTTTTTTGAGGAAATCTGAAACTTGGGCTTCTGCTCCACGTTCTCTGTGGTCAATAAAGTTATAAATGTTATTCTCTATCTTTAAAAACTCACGAGGAGTAGGCTTTTGAAGTGAAAATAGTCCACTTTTTGAAAGGTCGTTCCTGATTGTCGCCATCGTAGGCCTTCGATTGTTTTTGTGAAAGCAAGATTAATGTCCATTATCCCTAAACTGAATACATATGTCGTGCTGTTCTATATTCTTGAGGCGTCGCTGAAAACACCTGTTTTTGGCCTAAAATGGACCAGTACTCTAAATTAATCTTTAAAAAATTTCTATCAATGGTTACTTTCATTTTATTTCTATAATGAGCTTCCTGTAAATGTTCAATCCGTGTTGATGTTACCCACCAAATCATATAGTCGCCTGAGCCCACCTGTGGTCATCTGAGACTACAGTTGCTAATACCGTTTCCAACAAAGTCGATGCTGCGCATCTTTAAGCACCATAAATCATATTTTAAAATCGAGTTTTGGGCACTCCATTTCCGGTGTTACACGAAAAAGTCAGTAAAAATGCAAAAAAAGTATACATTTTCTTTTTTTGAAAAGAAAACTTTGATCGCCAAAAACAGCGCCATCAAGTGGTTCGCACGAAAAAATATTTTCGCAAAAATTTCACCGTCAAAAACTACACAATGTCTGAAGTTTTCAGATTTATATGACCTTTTATCGGGGTAGCTGATTTTTTGCTTGGGAGGCCTACTCATTGTCAAATTTTTTGTAACTTTTCACCTCAACAGATTTATGTCAAGGGTCAATTGAGGGTACATTGGGTTATTTTCATAATGAAATGGACGAATGGTGGGTCCAATAACTTTAGTCCAGTAAAAATGCGAAATATGAAGAAAAACTCAAATTGTCGTTTTGAAAGTCAAAATTAGCTGAAGTGTCTAATTGTTTTGAAACGTTTCAAAATATACTGCGCTTTTTTGCGCAAAATTTGAGTCCTAGACCTATATTTTAAAAGTGGCATATTAGGACAACACTCAGTATTGGCCTATTACGAGGCTTCTGATGGTTTGAAGGCATTCATTAGAAGCTGACGCCAGGTGAGTTTTTTTGGCAAAATAAACCAGTCCCATCGTCATCAAAATGATTGTTAATTGCAATACAAAGATTTTCAATACCTTTCTCAACTTACTGGTCCTGGAGATATATCGTATCGTTGAATTCGGTTTAGACAATTCTACCCCAACCAATATGAAACTCAGTTAAAAGATGAGCTTATTTTAGCTCTGTGCTTGTCACACAAAAACTGCAGGTCCAATAGCCTAAAACAACCTTTTCTTAAAAAAACTCTGTCCTTAAAGCGAATTTTCAAAATTTTCTGAAGGTCCAGCCACGGCGGTCATTTGATACCAAAATTCCAAAATCGAAGCATCATTTTTTTCGACATTATTGTATTTGGAATCAACCCTTATAGATAGTTTTATTGACGTTTCGCTTAACAGCCATTATCAATTAACACACCGTAATGCTGTTAAGCTGAAACGTCGAAAAAAACTATCTATGATAGAATAAAAAGTAATATATTTTGTCTCAAAAACCCAATAAAAACTTCCAGTAAGCCCGATTTGTATTGTTTATTCCAAAATGGCATTTATACCATAATGAATTTCATTTCCAATGAAAAATCCTTACACCACATGATGTGATTCACATCGTCGGAAACTGCCCTTTTTTGCCACATTCGAAGCAACTCTGGCTTCTGGGCATTGAACAGCTCCAAGTCACACAATTTAGACAATTCCCAGATTTTCACGAAAATCTTAAAGTTTCCGAGGTCTAGGATCCTTGATAATTTTGTAAAAAGTCGAGGAAACTCGTTTTACGCGATCCACCAGCTTGGTTGGTGGGATTAGTACTGAAGTGTCAAATGAAATCACGAGATAAAAGATTAATCTTTCATTTGTAATTTGTATATTTCATTTGTATAACTTAGAATGTTTCATCTTTATATGTCAAAATTCACCAACATCGCCTCCTTAGAAAGGGGTACTGCCAGTCCGTACTGGGTCGCTGGAATTGAATTGTCTCGATAAAAATTTGCTATGCTGCCTATGCAGGGCTTCAGGATACTAGTCAGATTAGCCATCTTGTAGAATTATCCTATAATTGTGGAAAAAACATCATTTTTTGTTGCAATATGTACATACTTTCACACATAAGCGACAGAAGAGATAAGTGTCATTTGGTCGAAAATTCTTTTTATTATCATTTTATTAATTCATATTTGTTAAATCGATGAAATATTGTGATATTTTGTCTGGTTTTTGCATGGCTTGGCCAAATTTTAAACTATCCATCTCAGTTTTATGTTGAAATTAGCTGAAATTTTGACATAACTTGATAAGTGTTCGGCAACTTTATCTCAGGCAATTTTCAAATTCCGCTAAAATTTGGTTCAAATTTTGTTTTATTAGCTAGCTTACCACAAAAACTAAGACTATGCTCAAATAAACTGCTGATGCACATTGTGCATTGCACAATTACTTATTGGTGCACAAATTCATATAAACTCATACAGTAGGGCCGATTAAAAAATAATTTTACATTATTTTTAATGGGCTGGGGAATTGAAATGAAATAAGATGAAATCCCCTCGGAATAGAAAGTTTCGACACTCGCAAATTAAAATATTTATAAAAAATATATTATTTTATAGGCGTTTTTATTTAATTTTGATGGAGAGAAGCGTTTATTAAGGTCAATTTTAATTTCAATTGATCGTTATAGATCAGGTTAGAGGTAGGGTGCCAGGACTTTTGTCTATTCAATTACTTCCAAAATATTTTGAGAGTTTTCTGTTTTGCCATGAAAATATATAACAAAGGTTCATTTGAATTAAAAATTTGTGACTGTTTTAAAAAAAAGATGTTTGTATAGTAAGTGAGAAATGAGTCGATAACTCGACCGAATTATTGAATATTTCAATTAACCGGGCCGAATGTTGTGCTTTGACATGTCATTCCCGCGGGATTTCGGTACATATGGATTAGGATATCCTGACATATCATGGCAACCACACAAATACCGACCGATGAATAAAACTGATTAGTAATGGTTTTCATCGAAGTTTTTATCGGACTAGTGGTAAGGTGGAACGGCAAACAAAATTTTGCTAAATATTTTTTTAATTATGTTCAAATGTACACTCTGAAAAAATATTATGTTCGGTACATATTTTTTTCAATTGTCAGTTAGTGCTCAGAATTAAAAACCGTCTTGAAATTGCCTATGCTTGAAATTTTTAATTTTTTCGGGACATATTTCAACAAAATTCAGCTTAAACATAGGCATTTCAAAACTGGTTTATTTTATTTCGAGCAGTACTGACATTTTTTTTTGTATTTTTTTGTATTTAACGTCATAATGTTTTCAATGGCTTCAATTTGAATACAAATAAAACATATTTAGCGAAAAAAGTTTTGCCGTTCCCAGCTTAGACTAGGGATTAGACAGTCTAATTTAGACTGTCATGAATGTACACCTAACTCGACCAAAACGTTAACGGAGAATATGAGAAAAAAAATTGAAGTCAGCCATTATGGCTTATGTTTGAATTTAATTTAAAGAAATAATATGAAAAATTTTAGCCAAATTATTTCTTGATGAAATGGGTAATATATAACCGGTAATATCCCTTATCACCTTTTGATTAATCTAATAGATGTAGGTTGAGGGAGCGAATCGTAACACTCCTAAGCCCCTTCTAGCCATCTCATGAGGCGCTTTCATTTCTTTTCAGCTCACATCTATTAGATTAATCAAAAGGTGATAGGGATATATGGGTAATATATGTTATCAAAATAATCCTAAAATCTAAGCTTATGGCAGAAATTAAAAAAAAATAATCTTGTATTCATTTAACTTATGAAATTCAAGTGTTTTTAACATGAGTCATACTATTGCACGGTGCTTTTTTGAGGGTGAATAGAATTAAATTCTTATGAGGATCAAAATACCAAATAGCGCAAAAGAATCAGCTCCCAAATAATAATTTTACTCGAGAGGATTTTTTCAAATCTCTGTCGCTGATTGGAAACCTTATGACCATATTGACGGTCATTGTTGCAGAAACGGATTCCTTGCAAGTTTCTAAGCATTTTGATAAAAGAAAAAATTGACATTTTGTTTTTATCTTTAATATGAGGTTCAATATGAGTCATAAATTGAGGAATTTTTCGTTTTTCGATTTAACCCTCGGGCACTTCAACATTCTTTACTTTTTAAACAAAAACTCAAGAAAGTAATCAAATGCAGAAACGGAAACATGAAATTAGGTAAAATTTATGAAAAATATTCTGGTGTGTTTTATGAGTCATCACTTCCGGTTCAACCGAAGTACAATTTAATTCTGTATTTGATTTATGTATTTATTCTGTTGAGTTTAGGGTAAAAAAACTCAAAAAAAAATTTGATGATATTTTTGATGCGTCCTCACTTCCGGTTTGACCGGAAGTCAAACTTTATTCCTCACTTTTAATGTCAAAACAATATACTTTTGGGTAGCTTTCAGGATGAAATAACACGAAAAAATTTTTTGATATTTTGATGAGTCTTCACTTCTTTTATCCATCATAAGAATTTTTAATGTTTCCTATTCACCCTCAAAAAAGCACCGTGCTATGGGCTTTAACTGGAAATGTAATCAGAAAATTCCCTCTGTATATTTTTTTCTGCGACAAGAAAGTTCAAAGTAGCTGCTCATTAATTTTGAAGGTATTCTGATGACAAAACGCGTTCGGGTTTTTTGTCGACCTTCAATAAATCTGAATATTTTGGGAAGATAGGTGTTCAGTTCACTTTTGTAACGAAAGTAGCGGCCACGTCCGGCCTGATAGTGAAAAAACAGGAATTTTCATAATTACAGTCCTATCAGTATAGAACTAATTAGGCTAACTTTCATTCATAGCTTTTTTACTTGCCAACAATTAAAGTTGGAGAAAACGGCATCATCAATGACTGATCATCATAAGCTTAATAAATTAAACGCGAGCCAATCAGCATCCGTATATTCAGGTGAATTTGGAGCTTCCTCCGCTAGCTAAAACTATAACCTGCTCAATACTTTTCAAATGTAGCATGTTAAATTATTTAGGCCGTTTATTTCACTGCTGTATATTGATTAGGATCATTTCTATAATTTCTTGTTTCTGATTTTTATGCTTTCATGAAGAACCGCTGTATATCACAGATCCTCGTACCAACTGGACTGGAAGATCAGACTTTATTAAAAAATACCACCGCCAAGAGAGTTAATACATTGTCGAATAGTAAGTGTTTGACATGAAGGCTTGGGTTCGATTCTCTTAATAATTTTTTTTTAGTTCGAAAAATACTGTGATTTTATTTTATTTTTTATTTTTGCTCAATTTCAATGTCAACCGGCTTGTTTGGTTATTTCTGACGGTTCGTTACGACATTGTTGTTTTTCGTTTATTACAGATATTACTGTGACTCTAGTAATCAGGAAATGATTATAAATTTGGCTTTAAATTTTTTATTTGCAACAACCACTGAAATTTTTACCAAATTTGAAGATGCGTTAATCTCGTATTTTGGCGATAAATGCAAGTATACAGAGGAGCCCAATATCGCCGAAACTTTTTTTGGACTATTGGCGATATTGGAACATTTCGGCAATATTCGAACTTTCGGCGATATTGGGCAACGAAAATAATTTCTTTGCTCAAAAATGCAAAACGCGAAGCGTTTCAAATGACATCATAATCTGAAAAGTTTTCGATGTTAGTAGAAGTTAGTACTTTACTAACCTTTCAAATTAATTGAAATATGGAATGATCATTCGAATGACGCACTAAAGCAATTTGCGATGATAACTCTAACGCCCACGCAAATTCGCGATACTGGCTTTTCGGCGATATGGGCATGGAGGAATATAATAAAAATCGTGAAATTTCGTTGGTTTTTTTCGGCGATATGAGGGCCCCATCTGTACAGGGGGCATATCGATCATTGCGGCCCATAAGGACATTCTACAGATGAATCTTCAGCTGAAAAATGAAGCAGCGAGAGGCAACTATTTGAATTTTGATGGCACATGGACATTTTAAACCAAACCGAGATTTAGAATCGGCCAGGCGAGGACAATTTAACCAATAGATATTAAAGGGCCAGCCACAGGGGAAAAAAGGCCATTTAAATTTAATTTAATAATTGGAACAAAGTACTTCCAATGAATCATCTTTAAATCTATGTTTATACCGAAAAGTACGAAAAAAATAAATATTGAATTTTCTCGATTATTTTGGAAACATGCAGAATTTATTCTGAACTTAAAAACACGCGTTGACTGTCCCCTTCATTCGAGATTAAAATGGTTGTTTCTGAGGAAACTGATATCGCAAGACCAGGTACAATCGTACTTATATTTTTTTTTTCATATTTTTTTTTTTTTTTTTTTTTTTTTTTGGACAAAATGACTATTCGAGAGTCTGAGACCGGAAAATGAATTGATGTTTCTTGATCAAGGATTGGACGCCCAGCCATGATCCTAATCTCATCAATAATCCTTGCTGAAAATTTAGACAAAATGTTAGTTCAGGCTGTCTGTCCTTAAAACCG
This sequence comes from Oikopleura vanhoeffeni, assembly GCA_004367855.1. Classification (NCBI taxonomy): domain Eukaryota; kingdom Metazoa; phylum Chordata; class Appendicularia; order Copelata; family Oikopleuridae; genus Oikopleura; species Oikopleura vanhoeffeni. Next base: position 24,926 of record SCLH01062951.1, read on the forward strand.
CCTTTTTGTTTTACTTAATTTATTAAGGAATTAAGAGTGTACTGGACGATTTGAATAGGGAATTTCCAAAAGTCAAACATCGGTTCAAAATGTGATAAGGCCCATCTTGTAGAGAATTTTTTTGGTCATTTTAAGACTAAGGAGTTTTTTTTTGTTTTGAAAAATTTTCAAAAAAAAATCGAATTTTTCGCTCAAATTTTCGAGATTTTACAGGGTGTCAGAAGTCAGTTCTAGCGCTCCGTATGAGAGTTACAACCGTCAATTTTTTAGCAGGTGAAAATTAAGCGTTTTTTAGGAAAACCGTTCTTTTTTGCAGGGCTTGGCGATCACGTGGTACCAGAAAGTACCTCCCAAAAGAACGCGGAGGGGTCGACTTCACATGAACGTATTAGCAACTATAGGTCAATGATGTACTGAAAGGTGCTAAAGAGCAACATGGTTCAACCTCAAGGTCAATACTGAAGTTCATCGTAATAGACCTTTCAAGTTCCATCACTTGACTAGTAGTTGCTAAATCGTCATTAGAAATGTCGACCCTCTGGTTCTTTTGGGGTACTTTTCAAGTCTCTACGATGAACTTGAGATTGAACCTTGAACTTTCGACCGTCCTTTGAGGTCGATCCACGTGGTCGCCAGCCTACCCAAAAAAACCGTTTCCTAAAAAACGCTTAAAAATTTGAGCGAAAATCGATTTTTTTTTGAAAATTTTTTCATAAACAAAAAAAAATCCTTTGTCTTAAATATGACACCAGAAAAAAATTCCGCTACAAGATAGCCTTACACATTGAAACCGATTTTTGACTTTTGAAATTTCCTCTATTTCAAATCGTCAGCTGGAATACTGTAATTCCCACTAGTAGCTACTACATCACCAACGAATATGTTTGTACTAAATCTGGATATCATTTTTTTATTTAGGTAAAGGCAGACATTTGCCGGTGATTCCAATAGTTTTTGGTATTAAGAACTTGATAAAACGATTGAGAAAATTTTTTTGACATTGATACTTGTCTGGAAGGGTTCAATTAAGCTGTGTGCTAAATTTCATCGAATTTGAAGTTC
>SCLH01062952.1:0-17190 GCA_004367855.1 Oikopleura vanhoeffeni
CGATAAACTATATTATAATTTTTTCGGGTTAATATTTTGGGGGTTATTGGCAGTTTAAATTTCAAAATTTGCCATTTTCTTTGAGAAATTTACGATACTTCGGCCTAATTTTGTCAAAGATTCAAATTTTATTTGAAAAATAGACGATTATATTTTGATTTTTCTAAAATCCTGGCTTCTAATTGGTCGAAAATGATTTTTTGAATATTGATTTAGAACTGTTGTCAGTACAAATTGTTCGTTAAGCTTAACTGATATGAAATATAATATAATAGGGGAGATTTATAATAAATAATTAATTAATAATCTCTATAATAAATTTATAGAGAAATTTCNAGGCATAAGCTTATGCAGCATAAGTAGGGTCAGTAAACCGGGAGACTTATCTGCAAAACTAAAATCCCCTCCAGTACGGATTAGTTTGAGTTTATCGGGGGCTGAAATTCTGCAAAAGAATGACCGAACATGAAAATGAATTTTCGGAGCTGTCCAAGTGGTCACAAGTTTGAGTATGAAAAAAAACCTTTCGGGCTTTGAAACGCGCTATAAAATTGAATTTGTTTGTTGTCTATTATACCGATCTGTTACAAAAACTCAAAAAATCCGTACTGAAAGATTGCAGATAAGTCTCCCAGTACTGAACCCTACTTATGCGGCTAAGTTAGCTATCACTGTGCGCGCAGTGCAGTGGGTTGAATTCTCAACACCCTACATCCAGTGTTCTAAAACGGGATCTGGATTGGAATATTTCGATCTTAGGTCGGGAGCGGCGGGTTATAAATTTCAACTTTGGTCGGGTGGCTATTTCCTCGGAATACGAGTGTTTAAACATTTCGTGTAAAAATATTAATGAGCAGTATTAAAAATAAACTTTTGAAGCCATGAAATACTCATAAAAAATAGGAATAAATACTGTATTAACTTAATTAAATTTTTTTAAGGTAACGTCAAAGATCAATTGATGTGCAGGCAGCAAATAGCATAATTGTGAGACAAACGCGAATCTAAGTGGACATTTTTTGATAAATTTATCAATCGATAAATTCGTTTCGTTAGCGATAGTGTCTCTTCAGACCATTACTTTTATTTCGATTTTTCAATTTTTTTTTAATTTCACTAAGTAAATTTATCTCAGTGCGAAATTTGTTGCAATTTTCTACTTTTTTTCACATAAAGTCGGTTTCGTTATTAGAAATGCATTCTTTTGTAAAACGAAAAAAAACGTTTAACGTTACTGATGATGCTGGATGTATTTAGTAGAATTTTTGCAATTTTACTAAACTTGGAATAATATTTCGAACTTTTTCAAAAAACAGAAATAGAAGATTTTGCATATGTTTGGAATCTGATTCATTGCCCTAAACAATTGAGCTTAACTCGTAGACTCGATTTCGGCAAGTAGTGACCATTCACCATTAAATCGCATTTTACGACGCTTAAACATTAATACAAGACCAGTTATAAAAGTTATCGATAAACTTAAAGACAAAATGACGTTTGTCTTTTAATTCTATTAGTACTTATTTTTGCAATTACACCAACTTTACCGAAAAATCTAAGATGCCAACCGCCCAAAATGATCACGTGACCGTATATTAAGAGAATAAGGTTGGAAATAGAACTGTTTTTTTCCAAAAATTGCTTAAACATTTTTTTGAAGAAGTGAAGGTGGTTCCTTAGAAGTTTAAAGACTTTTTACAGTTACATCTTCAAGCAAGTCCGAAAACGATCACGTGACCTTCAAATTAGGAAAGGAGGTTTTGGCCCAAGTACCCAAATAGTACTCAAATTACGTCGAAAACTTTTGAGGACTAATAAACACATAATCTTAGATTTTTGAACATAACGGCATTTTCCAAAAACGTCACGTGATCTTATTTTTTAAGAAATGAGGATTTATTCATGACATATTTCAAACCTTATTTTTGGATTATTTCGTCACGTGATTTTATTCAGACTTTCCTGTAATGAGAAAAAGTCTTAAAAACGTTTGAAGTTGACCCTGGAATTTTTTTGACGTAATTTGAGTACTTTTTCAAATTACTGTGAATTGATACTAAAAATTTTTTTTCAAAAGTACTCAAATCATGCGGAAAACCCCTTAAAAGAATCGTAACGAATTTCTTAGAATTTCTAAGTATGGCCTCCGGTTTAAATACAGCATCTCCAGAAGTCATAGCTTTCGAAATGCTGATAACATAAGAATGCGTAGGCGAAAGAGAAGGTGAGAAAAAGGAATAATTACCGATTGGGTTTTTTTTTAATTTCAAGATTTCTGTTTTATATATTGTGAAAATTGGCCTCCGTTAGAATAGAGCACCTCTAGAAGCCAAAACTTTCGAAAAATTAATTACTTAGAATGAATGAAAGGTTTAGGCGAGTACGCGTAGGCGTGACTTCGTCTCTGGTTTAGAACAACAAATGATATAAACAATAATTTCAGAGTCAATTTACGAGAGAATTTTGATGAAAACATATAATAATTGTTAACTGGAACTAAAGAAAACCCTTTGAAGTTAACTTAACAGTAGTTCAAAATATAAATAAACGTTTAAATTCGTATGATTATTGCACTGTTGCCCGTCACTGGGGTACATTTTCGCGAATTTTTTTTCTCATCCTCATTAAAGGCCTTTTTGTTCATCGGAATTTTTATTTTTATTTTATTCTATTGCAAATTGCTGAATATTATTTTAAGCATATGAAAATTATGTTTGATAATGAAACTTTGCTTTATTGGCTCGATTTATAAGAATGGTCACTAGTTGCCGGAAATCGAGTCTGGGTACAGATTCATGTCTAAAGTCTACGAGTTAAGCTTAACTGATATTAAATATAATCTAAGAGAGGACGATTTATAATAAAGTTATAGAGAAATTTCGATTTGAAATTCTGAATTTTAGTGATGACTCATACTTTTTGCCGAAAGCCAAGTAAAAAACTTCTAATATGAAAGTCGTCCCAATTAATTTGTATTTTTTAATCATAAGCTCAGTACGTAAGAGATTCAGCCTAACAAAATGTATATCATGACAGAATTTCCACAGAACGGTTTTCTATAAAATTTTCGCAGTTTATCGATTTTGCGTAGGCGGAATGAGAAATTTCTGATTTAAAATGCTATTTTCGTACAGAAATATTGATTTTTTGAATTCGGCATATGAAATAAAATGATCCCCATCCCTGAAATAACTCCGTTGTCAACTCAAATAAAAAATCCAAGAAGGTCGAGAATAACCTGTAACAGCCTAATCTTGAATCAAAGAAATAGAATCCAAGTGGACTTTATTTTTTGATTTTTCAATCTGACCTTCTTCTTTGATCTCATCTCCAATGGCAAATTTCACCAAATTATTGTGTTCGATCTGCTCGAGTAAATTAAGAGGGCAAAATTCTACTTGTAATCGTAAAATTCCAATATATGATGAAATATCACTGTAATAAGGAATGGTATCAGAAAGTTCTGTCAACTCATCTAAAATAACATACATGTAAAGATTTAATTGTAAAAACAAATTTGAAAATACCGCTTGCATTTCGGATATCTCTTTAATGGGGTGCCATGACTCATGGGCCATGACTCATGGCAGATTTACCCGGCAGCTTTACTTTGCTGGTATCTATTTGGTTTCCGTATGTCTGACCGATGAAATGGTCAACCGATGGAGGGGTCAACCGATGGAGGGGTCAAGCGAATATCATTTCTAAATTATTGATGAAATTTTTTGTAACACTTTTTTGTAACACCGATTAATGTCATTTGACAGTGTCAAATTGACACTCAATTAAAAAAAAATATTTTCGCAAAAGATTTCCAATAAAATTTCGGCGTCATCTTTTTCGAAAGTTTTTAATAATAAAATGCAAATGAAGGTCCATTTTTTTTCCAAAAAACGTTTTTTTTCTATTTTTGGGCATTTTTGACCATTTTTCATGAAAAAAAAATTTGATATTCAGGAAATTTTTTAATCTGCAGAATTGCCAAGCGAAAATGTCTGACGTTAATTAATATCGTTTCAAAAAAATTCTTACATCGGGTTTAGTTGCAAATGGATACTCAGTAATATTCAGGAATTAAAAATATAAACGTTTGCAAGAATAAACAGTTTTATACTGTAAGTAATAGATAAAAATTAAAAAATAAATTTTAACATTTTAAGCGATCTGAAAAAATGTACAAATCTGGCAGACTTATGGCACCTCCTTAAGATTCGAAAAGAGCTTCAAAATCTCGAAACTCGCGTGAGTCACTGTATATTTTTTCATTCGGTCCGAAACAGTGTTTTTCTACGAAACAAAATAAAATAATTTAGAAACTAGATGTTATATCAGATATTAACGAAGAATTTTTCAAGCTAAAGTTTACTCAAATTAAACTAGCCCATACTTTCACATGCATTGCGATATAAGCGTTTTAATGTCTATTTTTCGGGTTATCGACTGTAATTTTCAGAAAATGTTTTGCATCAGTCAAATCCATTTTTGATATCAACGTAATGCAGCTTCAGCCAGAAAATGAGGTTTATCCGATGTTTGTTCTAGGAGGAGATAGGTTTTTAATATTTGACCTTTGGGGTCATTTGGCGGTTAAACTTGACGTCTGTGAGATCTGAGACCGCGCTTATACGTACTTTTTGATCGAGTATAGTCCCAAATTTTAAGCGAAATAGATTTGCACCCAGTACCTCCTTCAACCCTGTATAGAATTTAGCTGCAAATTAAAAAGAACATCTTGTCTTATTATTGGTCCAACTAAACCTTTTTGCTAAAACTCAATAAGTTTTCATCGAAAAACAGGCAATGCAAAAATAAAATAAATGCTTATAGGTAGGGTCACCCAACTAGAGTGCGTAGCAGGAAAATTGATTCGTTGATGAAAATTCTTCTGCGTTACGGGGGTTATCGCCACCAAAAACAAAGATTCCAAGCTTGAAAACTCTTAGAATTGTGAGCAACTAATTTATTTTTTTTTATGACAATGGCCGTTCTCACAAAAAAATTTGCTATATATTATGAAAAAAAAAAAATTTTTTACAAATAATATGTTCGAAAATTTGCTACATATTATGAAAAAAAACAATTTTTTACAAATAATATGTTCGAAAATTTTTGGAAAAAATCTGGTCATTTTGACCAATTATCATAGTTCGTCTGTTTTCCACAAAAGACGTTATGCTTTTACTCACCAATTGCAGGAGAATATTCTACATGCCAAACTCCTTCACTGTTTGGCCAACTTGAAATATATAAAAGATTTTCTGTTATTTCTTCACTGTGCACGTATTCTATGATAATATCTCCATTTTCTTCGTAAAGTCCGATAGTATTGCCATTTATTTTCAAGGTAAAGTTGTCTCTCCACTGAAAGTAATAAAAACTGTATTTTTACAATGAAAATTATCATATACGATCATAAAACTTTTTTCTAAGTATATTAATTTTTGTGAACAAATTTTCGTACGATGTTATTTTTGCGCGCAAGTAAAATCTGGGTAGCTACCGTGCAATTTAGGGAAAATGGTAGATTGTATTATTGTTTGAACTATTGGTCATCTTACGCAAAAAGGGATGAAACGTTTCCACCGATGAGCGCCCGCTCGAAAAAGATTGGCTATTTTCATAATGAAAATTAACCATGAGCCTGGTGTAAACTCAAACAAAAAGTATTTTTTCACGATTTTTTTTTGATTAAATTTGTTTTCACATTGCTCGTTTTGTTTCCATTCAACTTTTTTGCAACATTTTCGAGAAAATAATGGTCGAAGCGAAATTATCTCGTTAAATATTTTGTGTCAAATTTTAAAATACACAGAAATAATGAAACTTAATGAAAAATAAATACTACCCACTTAAAGTTGAACGAATGGTGGTTACCAAGCAGCTGGTAACCAAAACGCGTAGGCGTCTAAGGCAAAAAGATAAGAATTTGTAGAAAAACGTAAGCATGTTATTCGTTTTACTTTATGCGTATTGTACATGGAAAATAAGTTAAAAAAGATCGGTGATCTCATATACATATGAGATTTCTAATGTGAAATATTATATGAAAATTCTCATGAGAACGGTTCAAACAAAAATAAATTTGTATATTAACAATTTTGGACTTCAAGCGTTCGTCTAAAAATATGGATATTTTTAAATTCTAAAGTTCGAAAATTACCGATTTATAAAGCGCGCGCAAAAAAAACTCAAATTAAGATAATAAAAACCTCAAGATATTGCTGATATGTGTGCTCGACAGTAGCCAAATGATGACCTTGATGAGATTTCCGTATAACTGATTTGTGTCCACCCCAGCCTCCTAAAATTAAAAATATTACGAATTATAAAATTTGAATCTATTATAATTCATCAATGCCGTATCATTCAAACTTTCTTTTGCCTTTCAGTAGTGAATAAGGTGTCCACACCGTTTATATTTCGGCTTTTGGATGACTCATCCGATTGAGTTCTTAGATAGCTCAAAATGACCCCACAAATTATTTAGAACAAACTCACAAGAAACAATTGGTCAGTTTGGACACCCTATTTACTACTGAGAGGCACTTTAGGTGGAAGAAGGATATCTTAACTAACCTAATACAATTTCCCAACTATCTGGTGTAAGAGGGTTGTCAGCAGAAATAGACAGATGTATGTCATTTGTTGTCTGTTCTACTGAAAATTTCACAGCTCGACCATTCAATTCCAAAATTGGACCATTTGCCATGTAATCATAAGTAAAACCAGTATAAAATTCTTTTTCTATCAAAGAACCTATTTCAGACGGATTAAGAGGAGTGTATCTGACATCCCATTCACCTTCACTGTTAGCCCAAGTTGAAATATAAACAATATTTTCGGTAATTTGCTCACTATGTACGTATTCGATTATGCTTGTTCCATTTTTATCGTAAATACCGATTTTATTTTCATTAACTTTCAAAGTGAAATTATTTCGCCACTGAATAATTAAGAATAAGTTTTTATTTGCATTATATCAAAAAACAGCTTTTATTATTATTCAAAATTTTAAGATGATTTGGAAATAACATTCATGTAACGTTGCCTAAATGTGTTTCACACACCACGCTTTTGAATCCGCGCCTGTGATTGGCTGCTATTAAATAAAGAATAGGGCGAGTAGGTTCGAAAACCATCCCGAGCGAGTGCTTCTCATTTAGGGTTCGTTACATGAATCATAATAAATATTGAAAAATAAAATTTTCAACTCTTAACACACTGAACTACCGGACACAGAAAATTGTCTATCGACCAGATTGATTCAACCTGATTAATACGCTTTTGATTTAAGTTTTTTAATTGGAAAATTATTTTATAGAATAATTTATTCTATAAAATAATTTTGTAAATAAAACTTGAAGCAAAAGCGTATTTATCAGGTTGAATCAATCTGGTTAAGGGGTGGTCGTTGCAAAATGAGGCTCTAGAAACAAATTTTCCCAATTTTATTTTAATTTTTTATATGAATATATATAGACGACTGCGAGTATAGGGGCAGTCTTTTTATCTGCGTACATGGTTAGGAAAGCACTTTTTGAACTTGAAATTTATCAATTTTTGGGAAATAAAAACACGATTTATAAAAAACTGAGAAAGAAATTTGGACAAAACTCTCAATACTGATCTGCACAAACTATTCAGCTGCACATTCATATAAGTTTCGAATGTGTAACTTTCAAATCCAGGGAGGAGATACATTTTGATAGAGACCCCTAAAATAGGGTCAAAATACTGTTTTTTGGTGATTCTGAAGCGAAATCCAAGAAAATTGGACAAAACTTTCAAAACTGATCTGCACGGACTATTCAGCTGCACATACATATAAGTTCCGAATGTGTACCTTGAAAAACCAGGGACGAGATACATTTTGAAAAAATAATTCCGTCAGTTTTGTAAGCACGTTTCTGATTGAACGAGCTATCTGTCACTTTCGATATTTTTTTAGGATGCAAGATTTTAGTTCAAATATATCAAAAAAAGGTAATATTTGGTAATATTTAGTTCAACGATTTGTACTTTTGCGTCACTTGGCCATTGAAAACTTCTTTTTTGCCTTAAAATGCGACGACCACCCCCTTAATAGAAAATTTTTATTAGTTGGCTTCTCTGTCCGGTAATTCAGTGAGTTGTAGGTTGAAAATTTTATTTTTTTCTACCTAGATATTCTTCACGCATAATACCGCCAAAAAATAGAAAACAACCTACTGAAAATTGTCTGAAATGTTTGAAGGACAGTTTTTTGTAGAAATTGGGAAAATTCTAAGATCTCCCTCAAAAAACTCCGAGACTAGAAACTCCATTGGCGTTTAAAAAATGATATTAATTTTGGAGAACATTGTGAACTTTTCGAAAATGTTTGTGGCTCTTGGATCGAACCAAGGCAAAAATTCAGCCTACAAAGTTGTTAGTAACAACTTGTTACCCTTTCTTTTACTTCAATGCAATTTTTGTTTTATTCTAATTGTATAAGGTGATTTTCAGTTTAGGTAATAGGATTTTGATTCTTCGTAACCGGCGAAAAAACCCCAATTTTTTGTTTTTGTATTTGGATCCGACACCACTCGCATAGCGCATAAGCCTCACTGCTTTTTACTTAAGAGTCTTAAAGCAGTCTGGAAAGCAATTTTTTTTCATGAGGGTCCCTAAATCGAGTTTTTTGACCATCCCTGAAATTTTGACTTTCACTCCCTACCGATCACGCTTTACCGGAATTTGAAAGCGCGAAAAAAATAGAGACTCAAACTTAAAAGATAAAAACCTCAATATACTGATGATATGTGTGCCAGACTTTAGCCAAAGGTTGACCTTGATGAGATTTTCGAATAACGGATTGGAGTCCTCCTTCAACTCCTTAAAATAAATATATAACTAATTGAATTGAATACATTATAATTAGTTTTCGGACCGGAGAAAATCTGAACTTTTGAACGAATAAATTTTACTGAAAACAAAATCAAAATTCTTATGTAGGGAGAACTAATGTAGAAAATTTGGGAAATTTTGGAATAGATAAATGAATCAAAAACAGTTTCCATATTATTCCCGCTATAATATTTTTCGCTTTCAGAAGTCAAAATCAGTCACTTTTTTTCTTAAATTTTTTCACGAACATTTCAAAATTTTTTTTAATTGAGCAATTTTTTCTTATAGTAAACTCCTTATAACTTTAATATCACTCGTTGAAAATGATCGATCCAAAAATAGTAATAAAGGCCAAAAACTCAAATGTTGAAACCTATTTGCTGACCAATAGGTGGCTAAAATTTTTTTATGTGGAACATGTTATACTTTGGCTCATGGTTCTCCCGGTCCAAACCCAAATTATAATTTTTTCATGATTAACTTGTTTAACCCTCCGAGTCATATAGCCTTTTATAGCTCTCATATAGCTAAAGCCACTTTAAATCAGCCAAAAATGATGGAAAAAATGATTGCAGAAATTTTTCCTTCTAATACATTTTAAAATTCAACAATGTGAATCTAAAAATATTTCCTGAAATTTTTTCGGATACTAGGTTCAAATTTTATGACGAGTTGATTGAAAGGCGATTTTTCGCTTAAGTTTTAATTACGAAGAATTACTCTTTGATCCAAATTTGCAATTAAAATTTCAAATAAGCCAGTTTTTAGGAAAGTGTTTTGAGTACAATTTGCAAGATAAATAAGCCTTCTGGACATATCTGGAGCAAAAATATTTTTTTTTGGGAGTGAAATTTCAAAATATCTTATTTCGATATTAGTATGGACAAAATGATATGTTTTGAAAAAATATATAATTTGTGAAAATCATGCCAGAGTGCTACTCTTATACCTCTTATACCACAAATAATAATCAATAAATTTCTTTAAATCGAGAAAACTAACAATTTTTTCCTAAAAAACGTGATTTTTCATGAATATTTTGACCTTATATAGAAATATTTTATTTTTTTCCTTTCCTCTTATTCTCGAAAAAATGCGCGTTCTAGATTCTGAATTTTTATGAACTTGGAAAACTTTATTTATCACTGCTATTATCTTGAAAATGAATTAGAATAAATTCGAAACTAGTTGATATAAAAAACAAAAATGTTAAATATTATTTTACAAGAAGCCCAGAGATTATCTTTTGCGAACGAAGAATTGCTTCAAAAAACTTTTCAAAAGTGGACCAATGTTCATCGAACTACAGAAGCCCTAGAATTTTTAAGAGCCTGTATTTTTAAAAAAGTCTCACCACGTTTTGTCCGTGTCCCGCCCAACGAAGTCAAATCCTTAGGTATCAATAGCCAAGAACAGAAAAATATTGAAAATCGTAAGCTCCTTTATGAACGCAATGAAAAATGCCGATCCCTAGATATTTTAAGACACGAATTTGCTAAACTGTCAGATGAAATTCTTTCTATTTGTAATAATTCAATTATTCATTTTAAACTTATTAATTTTATCAAAATTATTACCAAAAAAAAAATTTGAATTCCGTTCTGACGAACGGAGATCTAGAAAATTTGACAAGCTTGTAGAAACTCGTGATCTTAATTTTAATACTGCCAATGTCTATAATAGAACTGACATAGAAATTCCCCCAAAAGTTTTAGATTTGTTACAACTTGGTAAAAACCGAGGAGAGAAAACAACAGCGAGGAAGTTGGTGCCCTTTGGGATGATAGCACCAACATACTTGAAATTGATTAAATATTTTCATACGTTTGTGGAAAATATAGCTAGAAAAAACAATATTTCCGAATTGCTGATTCGCAAAAATTCAAGGGCCTGTCTATTATGAGTGGACTAGACATCCAATCCTGTACGACGGATGATTGTTCTAGAGTAACAGAGTTAAAAAACTTTTTGAAAAAATATCACAAAATATTTTATTACAGGTTGATAAATCCCCGATTTTAATTTATGTTAGGAAATTGGACTATATTGAAAAAAATTAAAAATTTTCTGTGATCAAATTTTGAAAAAATTGAAAATATTCACTAACTGAACTCGAAAATGATGTCGAAATGTTATAGAGCCCTAATTAACAAAACTTTCAAAAACAGCCTATCAAAAACCATCGTAGAAGATATGCATCCATTTTACTCTATAAGCGATTTTATGGCAGTATAAGTGTCATAAAGCTGATGAACCCATACGGGGCATAGTGACTAGCTATAACAGTCTAGTTTGTAATAGCGAAACATTTATTAAAAAACTCTAGAACCCTTAGTTGGCAGAATGTGAATTTGCTGTTGATAGTTTAGGTGATTTTTAAAAACAAATTCTTAATCGATAAAATAAAATTTGATCAAAACCATCAATAGAAGTGGTTTCAGTTGACGTTGCACAACAAACATGTCCCGCGTACCAAAGTTAATTTCACACATTCTAATACAATAGTATAGTGTCCCCGAAAATATTTCAAAATACAAAAATGAAAATGGAGTCTTTATTACCTGTTCCGACTCGCGAGAACTTGAAAAGTTTCTTTTAGACACTTTTCAAAAATATTCTATATTTCGCAGTCCAATAGAACCTTCAAACAAAAAAGTGGGCTCGGAATGGTTCTTCAATTTCTGCGAGCATACCACCACATTTTTGTTAATTTAATGGAACAATCCATTATTAACCCTACCTGGTTTCGGGAAGATTAGTTAGTTACCATCGCTACGCTGATGACTGTATACTTATAATCAAAAATAATTCTTCGAGTTTTTTAAATGAAATAAACGGTTATGACAAGCCTAAATTACACTTGAAAAATGAGCTCAAAAACGAGATTATTTTTCTTGATCACTAAATATTTATTGAAAATGGTGTTCTTGAATCTTATTAGAATATCGAAAGCGAGGGTCTATGACAGTTATTTCAAACTTCCAACATAGCATTAGAGCATGAAATACCTTAAAGCAATATATTCACAGCACTTCATCGCGAAAGAAACCGCTTTGTTCAACAAAAATATTCTTGAAAAGCCTCGAAGAGCAAAAGAAGTATTTATCGTAATTCAATCCACAAAGCTCTGGGTTGAAACATAGAATTAGAACCTTTTTATCAGATTGACAAAAAGCGTGATAGAGACGCACGGAATTGACTGTAGTTTTTGATTATACATCCCCTCATATACGAGCAATACATTGTCGCTAGCACGACGAATGTCTACATGTACAAATTTTCGAGTAAAATATCTCATATCGTACAATTAAAGTCACCAAAATATTTCATGCCAACGCCAAAGAAAAAATTGATCAAACGTTATGTGTAACATGGTCTAACATACAAGTTTCTTTGCCCATGTAAGATTTTACATTGGCCAACAAACGGTGCCTCCAAATTCGCATTGTGAGCACCAACGAGCTAGTTATGGATCTCATGTCTTTTCTCTCATATCCAACAGTTGCAGTCACTAAAACAAAAGCTAGCGAATATGCTTCAAAATGCCAAAATAAGTTCACGAGTCCTAAGAAGCAAAATTTGGATTTTTAAATCTAGATTTTCAGTCCGTCAAAAAGGCTTCCGTAGCGATTTTGCACGACGAAAATGTGAAGGCTATCACATTCGCTTGAAACGCCCAAAATTAACGATCAAAAAGATCAAAAGGCTTTCAAATTATATTTGAAATTATACCTTATATCTTTTTATTGCCGTAAAGCGCACTGTAGTTAACCATTAAATTTATAAAACCCCTAAAATTGCTTTATGCTTGTAGACAAATTATTTTTTTCCTTTCCTTTTATTCTCGAAAAAATGCGCGTTCTAGATTCTGAATTTTTATGACTTGGGTTTATCACTGCTATTATCTTGAAAATGAATAAGAATAAATTCGAAACTAGTTGATATAAAAAACAAAAATGTTAAATTCTATTATTGTTTAGTTTTTTAATTCTAAAATTTCAAACCCAAAATCATCAAATTTATTAACTTTAATTTCAACGAAAAACTTTTTCGTGAGAATTTTGTCAGAAATCGTAAATTTAGAGGAAAATTATTGCCACCATAAGATTGTTTGGGTCAAGTTTAGTCATAATCGATATTAATTTATCACAAATTAATTCTTATAGGGCTCAAAAATACCGACACCAACAAGATTTAATATGCTAATTTATCTTTAATTTTTGGTCAAACTCTTGAAAACAGAAATTCGCCGTGAAAAATGAATCGTCCTAATTTTTAGTCAATCGAAATAAAAAACAAATAATCAGAAAATGCCACTAAAAGTTTGGTACCGGTATCATTGATACCGTATCAACTACCAAATGCTTATTAATTTCCAGTCACGGGTATTTTAGTTTTAACCAGTTTTGAGGAGCGTTTATGTTTTTGATTGCTACATTTTCCTAGAATATGCAGAAAAAATGATTTTATTATTAAAAATTTCTATATAAAAAAAAGGGATAGCCGGGATAGGGATAGAAAAAGAGATAAAAACGGGATAAAAAGGGCTAGAAAAAGAGATAGAAACGGGATAAAAAAGGATAGGGATAGAAAAAGGGATAAAAACGGGATAGGGATAGAAAAAGGGATAAAAACGGATAGGGATAGAAACGGGATAAAAAGGGATAGGGATAGAAAAAAGGTAAAAAAGGGGATGGAATTTCCATCCTTATCCCTATATGGCTCTGAATTTTCCATCCCTATCCAAGGGTTCTAAAACGGGATGAGTTTTCGATCCCGATCCCGCCCGGTCCCGACTCATAATTTTTTTTCAATCTCGATCCCGCCCGATCCCGAGTGTTATAATTTTTTTCAATCCCGATCCCGCCCGATCCCGAGTGTTATAATTTTTATCAATCCCGATTCCGCCCGATCCCGACTCGGGATCCCGAATAATCCCGTTTTTTTTAATTAAAATTTATGTTCTGCTATTTATCCGACATTAATGTTTCCGACATTAATATGTCCGACATTAATGTTTTTATATCAAATTAGGATCACTGAGCTCTTCGGTTCATGGTTGAACTTTTTTCGAAAGTGTTATTAGTGGAAAAAGTGAAAAATATTTCGGAACTATACATAAAGTACAAATGTAAGATTAGCCAGTTTTTAGGAAAGTGTTTTGATCATGCATAACAGTTGAAATAAGAATTTATTGGTATCTAGGGGCAGATATTTTTTTTCGGAAGTGAAATTTCTAAATTNTCAACTTCAAGTATCCCATGAAAAAATTTAATTATTATAAAAGTGAATTTAAGCAATCAAACATTGTCCACAGTTGTACTTCATTACCATATTTACTTGAAAATAATAGAAAAAAGTGAAATAATCTGCTTTCATAGGAAAAAATAAACATTTTTTATCAAAAATCATAATTTTTCCATTGAAATTTTTGACTTATTTATAAATTACTATTGATTTATGCGATATAAATCAAAACGGACAAAACTATGACGTAGGTCAGATTCTTGTGCATTGTTTCCGACAAAAATACTGTATACATGTACCTGTACTGTATACATGGTAGTATACCTTGCTTTTCTCACTATATTTTCTAGAACTAAAATTTAAATTCTAGAATACAAAATGTCAGATGCAAAAAAATTACCTTTCAACTTTCTTACGCAGAAAAAATTGTAATTCAAACTGCCTTAAGGGAGTGGGTGTCGCTGATTTGCCTGTCTAAAGATGCGGTTTGTGGCTAAACTACCAAAGGTGAAAGTCCAAAAACTTTTTTACCGTTAAGAACAACTCTTCGCAATAATTTTCAGAATTTCAGTAATCTGATACAATCCAGCCTACGCACTCACATGTACCTAGAGTAAACCGTACCAAAAAACACTAAAAAGCTATCTTCTCCCTCAGTTTTCATCGTTTTCATTTATTTTTTTTGTGTCAGGCTCCACTCCATCAATACGAAGAATAATCTAGAGCGCTTTTTATAAATTTATCTTTTGTTGGTAAAAAACTTTAAAAAACTTTTACAAACGAAATCTGAAAGCGAGATTTAAAGGCTTTTTCAAAAGCTAACTCCTCCGCCAATTTTCAAGATAAATTCTCGGTTTATAATTTATATGAAAGCTCGAAACTAGTTTAACTCGTAGACTTTAGACATGAATCTGTACCCAGACTCGATTTCTGGCAACTAGTGACCATTCTTATGAACCGACCCTATAAGCAAAGTTCATTATCAAACATACATCTTTCAATAGCTTACACATAAGTATTCAGCCAATTTCGCTATACAATTAAAAGAACAAAACAAAATTTAAATCGAAATTAAAAGGCAATTTGAATGAGATAAAGAAAACAAAAAAGTTCCGAAATTTACCTGTCACTAACGACCTAATAAAAGTGCAAATAATGGAGATGCAAATTAACCTTGTAATTTATATTTGAAACTACCTCCATCATAAAACATTCAAAATGAATTTTCTATCGCTGTCTGTCTAAAAACATCAATTATATTTCTTTTACAAAATTCTCTAGTAAAATGTCTTCTTCAAATTCTGTTGTGAAATATATTTTGTTGTGAAATATATATCCTTCACTGCGTAGGCGTCTCATTGTAATCATTTTTTTATCAAAGTTCTTGAAGGTCTTCCGCATGATATCTGAGTACTTTTTGAAAAAAAAATAGGTTATAGCTACCATATACAGTAATTTGAAAAAGTATCAAATTAACGTCAAAAAATTCCGGGTCAACTTCAACGTTTTTTTTAAACTTTTTCTCATTAGCATCGAAAGTCTGAATAAAATCACGTGACGAAAATAATCCACAAAATAAGTTTAAATATGTCATAAATATAAATCCTTATTTCGTTGAAAAATAAGATTCAGCGATGACCTTTTTGAAATCATCATTATGTCTAAACTCTTAAAATTAGGTGTTATTATCACAATCATTTTTTCGTTAATTTGAGTACTATTTTGTACTTGAGCCAAACCTTATTTCTTAATTTGAAGTCACGTGATCGTTTTTGGCTAATGAAATTCGAAAAAAAGAATCTTAAACTCCTAAAGAACATCTTCACTTAATTCCAAAACTGATTTAAGCATTTTTTGGAAAAAAACAGTACAATTTGACCGACCTTATTTCTTGAATATAGACACGTATATTTTTGGCTTGGATGTAATTAAAAAAGTCATTAAATTTTTTTTGAATTACAATGAAGGTTTTATTTGGTGACTTCAAAAATTTTTGCAAACAATACAGTACTGTAATACAGTTTGAAACATTTTCAAA
The DNA here is from genome assembly GCA_004367855.1 of Oikopleura vanhoeffeni. NCBI lineage: Eukaryota > Metazoa > Chordata > Appendicularia > Copelata > Oikopleuridae > Oikopleura > Oikopleura vanhoeffeni. The sequence continues at coordinate 16,151 of SCLH01062952.1, forward strand.
AAGAAAATCGCATCAACGTCATTTTGTCTTCCAAGTTAATCGATAACTTATAACTGATCTGTACATAATTTTAAGCGTCGCTAAAATCGATTTAATGTTGAATGGTCACTACTTGCGGAAATCGAGTCTACGAGTATAACAATAATCTATGAGCGTTTTTTCAAATTTTGATCATATCTTCGTTCTGGAGGCATATGAAGGTTACTATAATTTTTTAATATTTGTAGGTCAAAAATTGAATTTGATAGAAAAAATAGTTTTTATTGTTTTTTCGTATTATATATTCGAACATTTTTAAGAATTTTGGTGCTATTTTTGAATCGGAGAAGTCAAGAGACGAAAAATGTGGCATGTTTGAAAATTTTAAGCCTTTAAATCTCGATTTCGTTTTTTAAAGTTTTTGTCCGACAAAAGATTAATTTTCAAAAAAACGCTCTAAATTATTTTTCGTATTGATGGTCTGGAGCCTGACACAAAAAAATATATAAAAATGATCAAAACTGAGGAAGAAGATAGCTTTTTAGTGTTTTTTGGTAAGGTTTACTATACGTACATGTGAGTGCGTAGGTTGGATTGTATCAGATTACTGAAATTCTGAAAATTATTTCGAAGAGTTGTTCTTAACGTTACAAGAGTTTTTTGGACTTCCACCTTTGCTAGTTAAGCCACAAACCGCATCTTTAAACAGGCAAATCAGCGACACCCACTTCCTTAATTTTGACATTTTGGAGGCTTGGTACGGCTAAACTGATGACGGTAGGCCATTTCTCATCAATACACATGAAATATCCATTCTTGATCTCGCGATTCCATTAGACAATTCAGTACCACTCCCATCAACCATCTGGTTAACCGCGGTGAAACACGAGTCCCTCAGCTTTTTTCAAAAAAACAAGGATCCTAGAGCTTATATCCGAAAGTTTTGAAAATTGGTGATAATCCGGAAAATTGTCTGAATTTTAGTGAATAGGAGCTATATTTTTCGATTTTTGCCTCAGGGCTCAGCAATCTGGTTGAATATGCCGAAAAATGGTGTTTTT
>SCLH01062952.1:28703-40611 GCA_004367855.1 Oikopleura vanhoeffeni
ATTACTTTTTTTGGTGGCTTAATAGTGCTGGAAATGTATTAAAACATAACGGATTATCTTTTCAAAGCCATGTGCAGAAATTATTATTCGATAAAATCTTAATATTTTGTGTTTGAGTCCTGTCGGTACTATTATTGAAGTCATTCACCACTCTCCCAACTTTTTGTGTTTGCTAAGGTAAACAAAGTAGAACCTATTAGTGGTAGCCCAAAGTGGCCCATCCCATTTTTTTGATTGGAAGTAATTTGATTCACTTCTACAAATTTTGTCTTCGATTTTTTTTATTTTTCGATTTTTCAAAAATTTGGCAATTTTTAATCTTATAAGCTCTTAGATTGCAGAAATGGCAAGTTTGAATTTTCTCCAAATTGACAATTGGCGTTATTGGTTCTTTTCTCTGAGGCCACCTAAAACCTTCAGATAGTCGGTTTATCTCAGTCATAAGAAACTGAAAATCTCTAGAATTTTCATCTTCTATTGATTGAGTTTCTAAGGCAATATTTTTAATCAGTGAAAAATATGACCGTCTCAACGAATGTTGAATTTTTGTCTCCATTTTTTTAAATCTTTAATTTAATAGATACGGGACGAGCGAAGGCGCGTAGCGTTCTTTTTCCGTAACAGGCACCAGTGAAATAACTCTTTTTGGTTATCAAACTAATAATTTTCAGGAAAAGACAAACTTGACCAAAATTTATCTTTATTTAAAAACACACTTGATTTGATGAGAAATAACAGTAAACTCACAGGTTTTATAAGATTGTAGACCACAAAGTGTCACAGTCAGTTGATCAGTTAACCATAAAGTTAACTGACCGTAAAGGTTATTTACTGCACATTAATTATCGCGTTTTATGATTCATAACAGCTAATAAAATCTAAGAAATAATAGATTTTATCAGAATGGTAACATTTAAGGCTGTTGTTGATAAATACAGTATGTAAAAAATTGTTCGAGACCGAAAGCTCCAATTTCCTCTGGATTGAAAGTAATTCTCCTGCCAATTATAGGTTTTGATCCAGAGAAATTTCCCTTGTGGGTCTCGAACAATTTTTTTACATACTGTTTATCCAATAATTTCAATACAGCTCTTATTTAATATTTGCTGCAAAAACTTTCTGAACAGTAAATAATTTAAGGGATGAATTTGTTAATAGAATAACTATTACCCCCTTAACTTTGTTGTAAAACTGAGAAAAGTAAAATTGTGCCTAGTTGCTCATTTTGAGTCTATTTAACTCAAGTTAATCTAAACTTTGAATGGTAATTACTGACAATATCTCAGTAAAACAACTTGGCAGAAGTCTTTCACATTAGTTGATATAGTTATTTAATAAATGCGATTAAACACAAAAAAAAATCAGGGCTTAGTCCTGAGCAACCTGTTGCCCTTGCTTTCAGATATGAACTTCGATATCAAAGGTGCCGAATTTATCGCGAGAATTACCAAGGTCTAGACCAGAGATCGGCAGACTCTGCTCTAGTCTGCTCTATTTCACTCTTTCAGGTCAATTTCAAAGCATATTTAGTGATATTTTTCAACTCAAACCCCTAGGCAACTCTTATGGAAGTGAAACTTAGTCTGAATTTGGCATTAGGTAAGAGCAAAATAGCTTGAAAACTGTTTTAGAGCAGAGCAGAGCAAACGATTTCAAAAAATTTGCCGACCCCCGGGTCTAGACTAGGGTGTCACCTAACTCAACTAAATCGGAAACGGAGATAAATGACAAAAAATTAAAATAGCGATTAACTCTGGACTCCAAAAGGAGAACAAATGTTTTTAAAGAGTGAGTTGACAAAATTTAATAAGTTCGACATTTTTTATGACGGCACGTACGGTGTACAGTGTGTGGCACTGTGTGCCATAACTCAGAATACAACCAAATTTATATGCTAAATCATTGCGTATACAAACGACGGTCCAGGAGCTCTGCACCGCCCTGTTCTTATGTTAGTGTGGATTTCTATTGTTTTCTCACTCGTTAAAGCGGTGATTGTCAATTATTCGGGGTCAAGGACGAATTATATCGCGATGATTATTTTATACATTATGATTACCCTACATTATGATTATTGGTATGTAGAAATTTGGTAAAATACGAGCATTTTGTGATCTTTTTTCCTCTTACATGTACTTCTGGTACCATTGTAACAGTTGGTCCGGGGACCAACTAATCAGAATGTTTAATGCGGGTTCTAGGCAATGCGAACGATAACAAGTGGTTTTTGTTATTTCATTATTTATTAGTTCATTTTCTGAAGCGCGAAAAGGAGAATGGGGATCAAAACCGTTATTTGTTTCCGAACCAAGTTTTCGCAAAATGCCTAATTAATCTCAGAGTACATTATGACTAATGCACATTTCTGTGACACATGGTCAGGAAAGCACTTTTTTATTGTTTTGAAAATATTGCTCGGGACCTACTACAGCAGGGTGCCGCGTATAGGTGAAAGTTTTTTGCTCAAAACCTTCACCTATACGCGTACTTTCACCTATACGCGAGACGTCTGGGAAGATACGCTCTGATTGGTCAATAAAAAACAAGATCTAGAATTGATAATTTAGTTAATAGGTAGTCAGAGTAAGAATTTAGGCTGATTTTTTGCTCAATTTTTCATCACAAATGCAAATTCGTACCATGCAGAGAATTTAAATATTCTGGAAAAAATATTTACTATACTTAATTGGGAGAACTTTGCCGCTTTTGGGGTTGAATTATATCGACCGGACTGGAAATTAAATTGTGTCATTAGTACACCACTACAAAGAAATATTGTAGACTGTGGTTTTCATACACTTATTATGTCAGAGAATATTTCCAGAAGATGTCTCAACTTTGATTTTCAAACAAAAGAAATAAATAGCATCGTGAAAAATGGCTTAGAAATAATTGATGGAAAATATTTGAACAAAAATGTTCAATAAAACAAATCAACTGTACTTGATAAATAAAATAAAACCAAAACACAAATTAATTACAAAAGTTTTTCATTTATAAAATTCACAATAGCCTATATTGCTTTCGAAAACGCCTATCTTTAGACTGAGAAGTTAAAAAAAAACCCTACTTGTGCCTTCACCTATACGCGGTACTTTCAGGAAGAAAAAGGTTTTAGTTCAGATGCGGGGCGATTGCCGGAGCTACGATTTTGCGTGGGTTTCACTTATAAGCGTTCACCTATACGCGGCACCCTGCTGTAGTATCTACAGTATGTAAAAAAATTGTTCGAGACCAACAATGGAAATTTCTCTGGATCAAAACCTATAATTGGCAGAAGAATTACTTTCAATCCAGAGGAAATTGGACCTTTTGGTCTCAAACAATTTTTTTACATACTGTATATTAAAATTCATCATATTTTTGGAAAATCAAAACACGATTTATGAAAAACAAGAACCAATTTGAACAAAACTTTTCTCGAGGCTCTGCACGGACTCATCAGCTACACATTCATGTCGGCTTCGAATATTTAAATTTTCAATCCAGGGAGGATTAATTTTGATTGAGATCCCTAAAATAAGGTCAAAATATGTTTTGTTGATAATGTTAAAGGCAAATCCAAGAATTTTCAAAACCCTTTCTCGGGGGTCTGCCCACGTTTTGTTCCGTTAATTTGAGCTATAAATAATTGTTATACCTTGAAAACTCAGGAAGGTGATACATTAAAAAAAATTCTGTCAGTTTTGTAAACTTGTTTATGATTGGACGAGCCATCCGTCACATTTGATTTTTTGAAAAATGAAGGATTTTTCTTCAAATATATTAAAGGGAAGTCAAATTTGGTCGAACAACTTTTACTGCTCCGGCAATTGACCATTGGAAACCCCGATTTACACTCAATTCTTGACAACCACCCCCTTAAGGGGATTGTGGGTGCAGTAGTTAATTTCGACCACAGTCTCAAATTCGGTATTATTTTTCTTGTATCCGACCATCCAGCACACGAGAAATTGATTGCAAGCAAAAAAAGTTTATTACTATCGAATAACTGATTCTAGAATATCGGATTTGCTTGCAAAAATGATATATTTATTTACACTTCTAGACATAGGATAGTCTCAAATTACGAAGAATAATCACAGGAAAAAGTTACACTAAATGAAAGTATTTCAATATTATAATTGTTAAGATTTTTGCTCCTTTTTTAATATTTCAATTTTTAGCCTAATCAATGTAATAATAGCGCGCAGTAAAACTGCATAAAATAGTGATTGCGAGAAATCTGACAGAAATAATTATAATTCCTTCAACGAATATTTAGCTTAAGAGATTAACGAAGATTATCTGAAAAAGAGAAAAAAATCGCATGCAGCGTTCGTGAAAAATAGTCCGTGTTCTAAAGAATTTTATATTTTTCCTATATTTAACTATAGCAAGCAATTTTCAAAAATAATTTTCGGCGAATTAAGATAAATTTATGAGAGACCTTTAAGTGCCCACAAATTGGGCGCGCGCTTTAACTGCCCAATTTTTGGGCACTCGGTAGTTTATAACTTTTATTTTGGTTTGGACTTTTGTGAACTATTTTGAACTATTTTGTGAACTCTAGTTATGACGCNAGTATATCGCATGAGATTATACATTATGATTACCCACATGATGAGTATGGTAGAAAATTTAAAATAACCGACATTTTTGTGATTTTTTCCTCTACAGTACTCTGGCACCAATGAACAGTTGGTCCGGGGAACCAACTAATCAGAATTTTAAATCGGGTCTAGGCAATGCGAAGATAACAAGTGGTTTTGTTATTTCATTATTATGATCATTTTCTAAGAGCGATAAAGGAGAATGGGATCAAAAAACTCGTATGTTTCCGAACCAAATTCGCAAATGCCTAATTTAATCCAGAGTACAATATGATAAGACATTCTTGACACAGGTCAGGAAGAGCACTTTTATTGTTGAAAATATTGCTACGGACCCGACTACAGCAGAGCCGCGTATAGGTGAAAATTTTTTGCTCAAAACCTTCACCTAACGCTACTTTCACCTATACGCGAGACGTCTGGGAAATACGCCTGATTGGTCAATAAAAAACAAGATCTGAATTGCATAATTTAGGTTAATAGGTAGTCAGAGTAAGAATTAAGGCTATGTTGCTCAATTTTCATCAACAAATGCAAATTCTACAACACATGCAGAATTAAATATCGGAAAACATATTTACTAACTTAATTGGGAGAACTTGCCGCTTTTGGGTGAATTAAATCGACCGGACTGGAAATTAAATCTGTGCTCATTATACAACGGACTACATAAGAAATATGTAGACTGGGTTGTTCATACACCTTATATGTCAAGAAATAATTTCCAGAAAAGATCTCAACTTTGATTTTCAAACAAAAGAAATAAATAGCATCGTGAAAAATGGCTTAGAAATAATTGATGGAAAATATTTGAACAAAAATGTTCAATAAAACAAATCAACTGTACTTGATAAATAAAATAAAACCAAAACACAAATTAATTACAAAAGTTTTTCATTTATAAAATTCACAATAGCCTATATTGCTTTCGAAAACGCCTATCTTTAGACTGAGAAGTTAAAAAAAAACCCTACTTGTGCCTTCACCTATACGCGGTACTTTCAGGAAGAAAAAGGTTTTAGTTCAGATGCGGGGCGATTGCCGGAGCTACGATTTTGCGTGGGTTCACTTATAAGCGTACCTATAGACGCGCACCGCTGCTGTAGTATCTACATATGTAAAAAAATTGTTCGAGACCAACAATGGAAATTTCCTCTCTGGATCAAAACCTATAATTGGCAGAAAAATACTTCCAATCCAGAGGAAATGGACCGTTGGTCCAACAATTTTTACATACTGTAATTAAAATCAGCATATTGAAAAATCAAAAACACGATTATGAAAACAAAACCAATTGAACAAAACTTTCTCGAGGCTCTGCACGACTCATCACTACACATTCACGTCGGCTCGAATATTAAATTTCATCCAGGGAGGTAATTTGATTGAGACCCTAAAAATAAGTCGAAAGAAATAAGTTGTTGATAATGTAAAGAGCAAAATTGCCAAGAATTTTCAAAACCCCTTTCTCGGCTGCCCACTTGTTCCGCTTAATTGAGCTATACATAAATTGTTTAAACCTTGAAAACTCAGAAGTATACATTAAAAAAATTCTGTCAGTTTTGTCAAACTTGTTAGATGGGACGAGCCATCCGTCACATCTTGAATTGTTGAAAATGAAGGATTTTCCTTCAATTATTAAAGGGAAGTCCAAATTGGATCGAACAACTTTTACTGCTCCCGCAATTGACCCGCATTGAAAACCCAGATTACACCTCAATCTTGACCACCACCGCCCTTAAGGGGAGTGGGGTGCATAGTTAATTCGACACCAGTCCAAAATTCGGTATAATTTTTCTTGTACCGACCACCAGCACACGAAAAATTGATCTGCAAGCAAAAAAAGTTATTACTACCGAATAACTGATTCAGAATAACGATTTGCTTGCAAAAAATGATATATTGTATCTACACTTCAGACATAGGAAAAGGTCTCAAATTACGCAAGACATAATCCACAGGAAAAATACAACTACACATAAAAGAATTTCAATATAAATTGTTAAGATTTGCTCCTTAATATTCAATTTAGCCACCATCAATGTAATAATAGCGCGTAGTAAAAACTGCATAAAATAGTGATTGCGAGAAATCTGACAGAAATAATTATAATTCCTTCAACGAATATTTAGCTTAAGAGATTAACGAAGATTATCTGAAAAAGAGAAAAAAATCGCATGCAGCGTTCGTGAAAAATAGTCCGTGTTCTAAAGAATTTTATATTTTTCCTATATTTAACTATAGCAAGCAATTTTCAAAAATAATTTTCGGCGAATTAAGATAAATTTATGAGAGACCTTTAAGTGCCCACAAATTGGGCGCGCGCTTTAACTGCCCAATTTTTGGGCACTCGGTAGTTTATAACTTTTATTTTGGTTTGGACTTTTGTGAACTATTTTGAACTATTTTGTGAACTCTAGTTATGACGCATCATTGCTTATGGTTTATAACCAGATCCAAACATAATGCGACGAGTTTTAAGCAGGTTTGAAAATTTTTAAACTCTCGGGAGACCCAATCATATTTAAGATAGGGATCACCTGGCCCTTCCCTTTGCGTTCGTCTTTGACCTCGATCTGAGTGTTTGCGCAGTAAGGAGGGCAAGAGAAGATTGACACGTGTCTGAAAGTTCGTCGGGGTTTGGTCCCTAATTAAGGGGGTTTGGTCCTTAATTAAGGCGGTTTGGTCCCTAATTAAAGGGGTTTGGTCTCTAATTAATTGGGTTTGGTCCCTAATTGAGGGGGTTTTGTTCCTAATTAAGAGGGTTAGGTCCCTCATTAAAGGGGGTTTCGTCCCTAATTAAGAGGGTTTCGGCCCAAATTAAGGGGGTTTGGTCCCTAATTGAGGGGATTCCGGCCCAAATAAAGGGGGTTTCGTCCCTAATTAAGGGGGTACCATTCCTAATTAAAGGGGGTTTGGTCCCTAATTAATTGTGTTTTGTCCCTAATTTAGGGGGTTTCGTTCCTTATTAAGAAGGTTTGGTCCCTAATTAAGGGGGTTTGGTTCCTAATTAGAGGGATTTGGTCCCTAATTAGAAGTGTCTGGTCCCTAATTGAGGGGGTTCCGGCCCAAATAAAGGGGTTTGGTCCCTAATTAATTGGGTTTGGTCGCTAATTGAGGGGGTTTCGTTCCTAATTAAGAGGGTTTGGTCCCTCATTAAGGGGGTTCCGGCCCAAATTAAGGGGGTTTGGTCCATTTTTAAAGTCCATTTTGCTCTTTAGCGGCCCCTGCAGGCCTTTTTGAAATTAATAAGGGTCATTTTTGGTTTCCTTGATATCTATTGACCCTATTAACGAACCATTAGCCAAAAAAGTGCATTTCTCAAAAATGCTCAAATTTTTAAATTATGCTCTCTAGCGGCCCCTGCAGGCCTTTTTGAAATTTTTAAGAACATGACCCTTGAAAATTTCAAAAAGGCCTGCAGAGGCCGCTTGAGAGCATAATTTGAGCATTTTTAGAAATGTACTTTTTTGCCAAATAGTTCGTTTCTAGTGTTAATAGATAGGACCAAACCCCCCTAATTAGGAATGGTACCCCCTTAATTAGGGACCAAACCCCCTTAATAAGGGACCAAACCCCCTTAATCAGGAACTAAACCCCCTTAATTAGGGACCAAACCCCCTTAATTAGGACAAAACCTCCTTAAATTAGGGACCAAACCCCCTTAATAGGGACGCAAACCCCTTAATAAGGCCGGTACCCCCTTAATTAGGGGACCAAACCCCCATTTATTGAGGCTTGAAGAATGACACAGTATGGGCACTTAAAAGCACCGCGCGCGCTTTTAAGTGCCCAAAAATTGGGCACTCGTATTTATAACTCAAATGGCTATAGAAAAAATAACAGTGGTGAAATGGGGTCAAGCACGACGAACAAATTTGGGCAACTTACGAGGTATCCCGGCTCCACATTTTATGCAGTATTATGTCATAAAAATGCACCAAAATAATTGTTTATGTTTTGAACGCATAAACAACCAAATGACAAACAAAAAAAATTTTCGAAAATTTTGGCGTTTTTTCGATTTTTCTAAGATTTTCTCAATTATGTTCAAAAATAACGTTTGGGTGTCAATTTGACCACTAAAACTTCAAAATATCGGTTGACGTAAGCCATACTTCTCTTCAGGTTTCCTCATGCCTTCTAATTTGAGCCTACTTTCGAAAAAATCGAAAGCACAATTTTTCGGGAATTTTTTCAACGTGACCTTGAAAAATTCCATATTTTTTTTGTGGGTCCGAAATCCTGCAAAAACGCTCCTAACAAAAGTTTCTGTTTGTTAGAGCTAGCTTTGCAAAAATTTGAGTAAATTGAACATTTAACCTAGGAGGAGTAGGAATTGTCGCCGATGAAAAAAGTCCCAAAACACGTAATTTGGACCGGTTTATTTTACGTATTCAGGAATAAATAGCACTTATCGAAAAACGTCTCCTAAAAGTTTGTTTACTAACTTATAGCAGGTTATGTTAAAAATTTAAGTTTATTGTCAAATATAACCCAGAAGAGGAATTTTCGGTTTTGGCTTAGGTGGCTCTGTCCGCTTATGTGTGAAGGAGTGTGGTCATACAAAAAAGGTTTTGACAAATATTTTTTTGCAGTTGAAGGCTAGTTCTAAAAACTGCTAATCCTGAATAAACCTTAGAAGCCGTTTCGCCTAATATTTTATCGAGAATATGTCAATTAGGGACCGGGATACCTTAAAGGGAGTACTGGTCGCATTTAAAGGCCAAAAACTAGGGTTTCAGCGTCCGCCTGCAATGAAGTACTAGAAAACAGCACGAACATATTATTTCAGTTAGGGATAATTGAACAACATAAATCTTGCTTTCACAACAAATCGAGGCTCTGATGTGCCGACCAATCAGGAACGACTTTCAAAGTGGACTATTTTCCGTTAAAAAGCCTACTTCCTCCTGAGTTTTGAAGATGAGATACTTATAGCTTTATTGACCACAGAGACGTGGGCATAACCCCAAGTTTCAAGTTTTAACTCAAAAAAATTTCCATCCGGCGCTTCAATGAGCAAAAAAACTGTTTTTTTTGGCCTTATTGTTGAGTGCCTCGGGGAAATACAACTCCTCCCTTGAAATTTTGACGGCAGAAACCTGAAACTGGTATGTATACGAGCCTTGGAGGATACGCGCAAAATTTGCCGATTTTTGTATCTCGTCTTTTTGGAACCGCGAAAATTCAAATTCTCAGAAATTTCAAAAATTTGAAAAAAATCACACTGAAATATGTTCAAATCGCGATAAAATACTTTTTTTATGACAAATGAAAATAAAAGACATCTGAATCAACTTATTTGTCCATATTTCAGAACAAATTTTTTTAAAACATCTGGATTTCATGTCCGAGTCTTAAATGCGACCAGTTAAAACTCCCTTAAAGCACCCCCAAATTTATAAATATTTCTTGATGAGAATTGTAGAGAATTTTTTCTGATCAATAATACGCATTATGTGATTTTTGTATATTAAATATCACGAAAGAAAGCTCAAATGGAGAGTTAAAGAGCAGCAAGTAGGGGTTTTAATGCATTTAAAGGTTGATGTGAAATAATATTTTCTAAAAAATGAATCAATTTTTTGACTTCTCAAGGTTTACGGGACTACAATATACAATTGGAAAAATAAACGTTCACAAAAATTCTCACGAAAGATATTTGAGTTTTAAAAAGAGCTTATTTTTCTCCAGCACATTGCCCTTAAGGAGGTGCCATATACCCGGAAGATTGGAGTCAATATAACTCACGAAAATAATTAGCTAGTTTATTTTTTTGTGCTTATTATCGTTTTCCGCATTTTTCGACCAAATTTTCTGTTTTTTATTTTAAAATCTGTGGGTAAAAACAAAGAAAATAGCCACTCTAACTTTTTTCATAGATGCCTACATATTTTCTGACCGCCGTTTGAAAAATCATAAAATCTTTATTTTTCATCTTTTGTCGACTTTTCTGGAAATATTATGAAAATTTTCCGCAAATCAAGTCCAAAATTTTTCATCAGTGGTTTTTTGAATTCCCAATAAAAATCAGGTAGAATCACTAATTAAATTTTCTGGTATCTATTAAATCTCCGTATGTCAACTAATGGGATGGTCGCGCGATTATCATTTCTAAACTATTGATGAAATATACAACACTTGGTTGCAAAACCGATTAGTGCCATTTGGCACTCAATTTTTGGAAATTTTATTCGTGCAAAAAATTTCCGATAAAATTTTGGGTGTTTTAGGCGGCATTTCTTTTGATAGTCAGAACATTTTTAAACATCAAAACGCAATTGAAGGTCAATTTTTATCTTAAAAAATGATGTTTTTCTCTATTTTTAGCCATTTTGACCATTTTTCATGAAAAAAAAACTTTGATATCAAGGAAATTTTTTAATGTGCAGAATTTTAAAGGTACTTTTAGCGCATAACACTCAAAAATGGCTGAAGTTTATAAATATCGTATTAAAAAAAATTCTTAAGTCGGGTTTAGTAGAAAATGGCGTTCGAATGAAAAGCATTGTTTTATATTTCCACAGATACTTAGTTATGTTAACTCGTAGACTTGATTTCTGCCATCTAGCTGCCATTCACCATTTAATCGCATTTTACAAAGCTTAATCATTATTGACAAGATCAGTTATAAAAGTATCAATGAACTTTAAAACAACATGACGTTTGTGCTTTTTTTTTAAAAATTTTTACTGTATTACATTACTTATTTTTCGCAAAAATTTTTGGAATCACCAAATAAAACCTCTAATCGTGATCAGAAAAAATTCTAAGACTTTTTTCCATTACACCATAGCTCAAAAATGACCACGTGACCGTATAATCAAGAAATAGGGTAGCCCAAAATAGTACAGTTTTTTTTCAATAATTGCTTAACCCCTAGACTCATAGAGCCATAAAAATGACTTTCATTTTTTTGAAAAGACCGGAAAGGACAAAAATAATTGAAATTGAAGTTCAAGGTTCAAATCGCCCATAGAGTTAGCAATTTATTTCTGAAAAATGATAGAAATTTTTTTTTTGAATGAGCCGTTCGAAATATATTTCACGCTACTTTTTTTTTGGATTTCTCTGAAATTTTTCTTTATCAGCTTTATCTCAAAATTTATTTTCAAAACAACAAGGTCTTAACTACTCAGTTTTTAGGAATTCGTCTTGACCATCTTTAAAAAAAATAATAATATTTCTACTAAATGTAGAACTTTCTTTATTTCTTTTTGTTTTAAAACAGAAAAATTGCTCATGAATGAGAAAGCGGGCGGAAATATAAGGCGGAGACATATTGTTTACCACTAATTTCATCATTTCATAGG
>SCLH01062953.1:0-14412 GCA_004367855.1 Oikopleura vanhoeffeni
CGAAGTAAAATATTAAAAATTGTTGTAAATACTTTCCCTTGGGACTTAAAATATCTAAAATTAATCATAATTAACATGATTAAAACACGTGACAAATAGAATAATAATTTATATAAAAACATATAATAAGCGATAAAAAATTCTTCTCTTTTTTACCAGTAATAAAATCTATTTAAGTGACCGTCACGCCAAATATCGCTAAATTTTATTAAATTATTCTAGTACTCGATTATCTCTGAAAATAAAACGGATATAATTTTGGGTGGAAAAAATACTTAACCATTCCCAAAAACAAGTATAATTTACCTCATTTACTGCCAAAAAACCACCCTGAGACCTCACAATTTATTGCCAACATTTAAAATAAACCAGTATAATTATAACAAATTTCTATAATTACAACATTAAATTTTAAAAATAATATATTAATACCATGCATACTGTTAATTAATATTTATAATAAGTAACAGCTGGTAATTAAAATATAATGTTGAGTCGAGTTAAATAATTAATTTCAGCAGGTGCATGAAAATGAATAAATGCAGGTGAAATAATTACGAAGAATTCAAAATACCAGGTGGTTACCAGGTGGTAAAATTAGTCCGTATGAGTACTAATGATCTCTAGCGTCAATAAATTAGCTCTCTACTGACAATAGAGTATCTATATAAAGCTAGTCAAATTATGTTACAATTATCATTCCAAAGGGATTAAAATATAAAAGTATTAAAAGTATCTATTATGTCGGATATTTCAAATAAAGCCATGCAAGGCTCAGGAAATAATATGAATAGTGAATCAGAAAGTACGGAATCAATTGACTTTTTAATTGAAACCGATTCTAATCACGATATAGTAGATGCTTGGGATACAAATTCAAATACAAATAATATAATTTTATCTGAATTTGAGGAAATGGAAATTTTGCGACAATCCATTATTGATGTTACCTTACAGGAAGACATCGAAAATTTAGATCTCATTGGACTAGATGAAATAGCCAATTTATCATTATCTGATATGATAGATTATGAAAATCATTTGTTAAATAATGCAAATAATATCCCACAGGATCTTGTAAATATTGTAAATACTCATCTTGTCATCCTTAACAACGCTATCGCTAACCTCCAAACATCATCATAACTAACAATTAACAAACATAAGTTGCATATAAAAAATAGTTTCTTAAAAACTAAAAATTAATCATAAATAAATTATTGTTACACCAATAATAGAATATTCTGGAATATATTCAGAATATAAAGTGGAGAGAAAATAGCACTAAGATCACGCAGCAAGCGAGAATGATTTAATAATAAACGAACGAAAAGAATTAACATAATTCATAAGTCTGGGCTACTAGACGACAAAATTACTTGAATAAACAAAAATGTCAATAACAACAAAATAACTGTCAAAAGAACTAAAAAATTATTAATCTCTAGATTATAAGGAAGTTAAAAAACTTGAACTTCAAAACAGTAAATGCTCATTCCAAAAAATTCTTTTTGGGAATCGGGGCAAGGAATTGTTCTTAAAATAAAAATTGATTTAATTCAAAAATAATTTTTTTATAACAACTTGGGAAACTAGAGGCTACAATTAACTTAACAATGGCAAAGACAAAACAGGACCCTCAGGTTAGCAGCTAAATTTCTAAAAAATTCAATGACCGAATTTTTAAGAGTAATTGGAAGATAGACTTTGATTTTGTCAAATATCTGCTTGTTGGTACTGTAGTCCAAGCCTATAAGAAGGGCCACTGGTTATAATCCTAGGAACTATAATAAGAATGAAAAAATATAAAGTAAAGCTAAAAAATTGTCATTAATAATAAATTCGGTTACATTATCAAAAATAATAATTATTATTATTTTAGGAACCCACGGGATCAAAAAATAAAGTGCCTAAAATTCGGATTAAAAATCTGAAATTTAAAGCAGAAAAATTGGAAAAGTGTCAAGATTTGGTTGAACAACTAGATCCCATGGAAACTGATGAAATTAAACCCTTGGGAGCGAAAAATGACGAAACTAATTCTGAGGCTGATCAGCCGTTAGTCATTGACAGTAACCAGGAGTTTAGTGAAAATGAGGATTCTGAGCAGGAATCTCCTAAAGTAGAGGATGACGAGTTTTTTGAAACAGAAATACGGGCTATGAATCGCCATATTTTTGGAATTTTGGAGAATGAAAGTTCATACGAAAAGTCAAAAAACTGGTCTAAATACGTGCAAGATGCAGAACTTTGCATCAAGCTAGTATTAAAAATAGTTAAGAAAAACTATTTAAAAAATCAAGATCAATTCAAGAAAATATGATAAGACAATTACTTTCAGGTCTAGTTAATCCAACAAAAATGTTGGATAAAATTACTAATATCGAGAAACGACTTGAATTAGTAAATAAGCAAAATATTCAGAATAAAATTGACCTGGACGCCACGGTTAAAAAATACCCAAGTACCAGTCAAATTCTGAATTTGCAGCAAAATGTCAATAACTTAGTAAAACAAGTTAATGAAAATCAAAAGTCACCTTTTGACCCTAACGATGTAATTCAGGTCAATGAATTCGAACGGTTAGTTAATGAGGCAAAACATGATCTTGACAAAAAATGTAAAGATCGAGCAAAAAATAAATATCCCTTTGGACATGATGTGCTTTTGTTAAAAACAGTAGAAAAATCCTCAGACCTAGGATCCGAGGATATTTTGACATGTTTGGTATCGGTAGTGACATACTCGGACCCTATAGTTAGTATAGTCATTTTTGAAACCCTCGGTATTAAGATGCAAGAAAATTTAACTGGTAAAATCTTGAGCGACTTTGTCAAAAGCTTAGCTTCACCAGTTACAATTAAAGACCCAGATGCCAGATTTCAGCAAAAACTGCGTTTTCATAGAGTACACTCAGCTTGGGACAACGTGTTACTTTTTTTGGTTAATCCAGGCACAATAAGTCACTCGTTATTAACTGAAAGATTACGTATTTTGTATAGTGCACTTAGAGACATAAAGGCCGATAGACTTCCCTTGGGACATAAAGTGTTAAATTTATCAAAATTTTGCATGGGATCAAAAAATTCGGTAATTTTGGAAAAAATTTCAGAATTAAAACCAAAATTATTAGGTGGTCAAAATGTTTCATACGACCCATGGCCACGTAACAATGTTACATGGACCAACATAATGCGCACATGGGCAAAAGATACGATGCCAAAACAAAATAGCCAATTTGTAGACGTTAATCTTCCAAATGACCCAATGTCTACAATAAATACTCAGAAAGAGTTTGCTTATGCTCAATCGGAGGCCGGTAATAAACAACCCCCTAAGAAATTCCAGAGAACCGGTGAACCAACTATAGGGACATCGGGCATCACAATCTGGGACATTTACGGAAAAAATTCAAATAATTAAATATAATAAAATTAACTTTAGATGATGACAGTATAGATCAAAATAGATCTGGGATGTCATTCGAACAACCTGAGTCTCAATTGTTCCCGTCTGATAGCGAATTAAGCCTACAATCGATGAGCTCTGCTAATTCCGAAAAAGAGCAATCGACTAAAAAATTCAGTTACGATGAATTTTCAGCACTATTCGAACCACCAGATCAAATAGTTGAAACAAAAGAATCAAATGAACTACTGTCTATGTCAGCAGATTATGCAACTTTCGTTCGAAATAAAAACATGAAACGAAAGTTACATAAAATGTAATTACTGTTAAAAAATTCCATAGGGATATGTATATTAATGCTTAAATAATTAAAATTTGAAACCCAAAGGGATTATAAACATAATAAAAGTTAAAAAATATTTTTGTGTTAAATGTTGTGTTAAAATAATAAAATAAATAAATATCACAATAGTCTCGTCATTGCGTATATAAAACAGTAAATATTTGTCTTGCAAAATTTTAAAATAAACAATAATATAAATAATAATGTTTATAAATTATTTGTAGAATGGAATTTCCAATAAAAGTAGGCCGAGCTATATCATTTACAAGTTCGGAAGGATCCGGCCCACCAATAAATCCATATCGAGGATATATATGCCAAGATCCAAGCCTGAAAATGGAATTTCCATCATTTGTATTACTTCCTAATAAACAAATGGAAATAAAAATCAAAAGTGTAATGTCATATCGCCTATTGAATTCCCTTAGGAGAGGTCTCATTATGATTCGCGTTTTAAGTAATCTTAATGACCCTGAATTAACTGAGTGGGTCCACGCATTAAGCATAATTACGGATTCCTTGGATAAAATCAGAACTAGGACTTCAGTTACCATTCAGTCTATTAACAGGTGGCGTAATATCGCTACATATATTACACGCTCACGACGAGTCGTAACATGGCTTAAAATAATGAGACATTTAGGATTATTAGCAAGTGAATTTCCAACACTTCAAGGGGAGGCCAAAAGGTGTTATGACAGAATTCATGATTTATTAGTTGGTAATACTGTGATAGCGAAACAAGACCTCAAAAAATGGGAAAGAGAATTAAAATCTATACCAGTTAAAATTCTATAAAACCAACATAAAAATTATTAGTGTTCAAAAATATATAAATTCCAAGGGGACTATTAAAATTTAAACTTATCATATATTCTGTAGAAATTATTACAAAAATATAATGTTAAATTTTTAGAATACTAAAATATTTTGTTCAATTTCAGACATTGATAATCTGTTGAGATGCCACGATTAAACTTCGTCGAAGAATATCGAGCAAATGTTAGGGCCCAAAATCTAGAGTTGGTAGAAAAAGAACGAAGTGAAACTCGTCCGTTTAACCGATTAAGGGATTTTCCAAGGGGATATAATTCAGTTCCAGATCGCTCCGAGGACGTTAACCCACTTTACAATCCAGAACCACCGCTTTATACAGCGGATTACGGGCAACCTAAAATAACACCTAACCCGTGGGCTTTGGACGTAGAATATATGGGGGACATCATTACGAATACCACCGAATTTGAGCGTTATCACATTATCGGAGGAAAATGGTTCACGTACTTGAACGTGCCAAATTCTACCATAATCTGCCTACGTACAATGATTAACGGTCTTAAAGAAGCCATAGAAATAAATGGTATGAATGTACCAATGGCTTTAGTTAGAAATTTTTCGGAATTTGTATCTAGAAATTGGCCTAATGATATTCCTAGAAATGAGGATAATTCTATTTTTTTGTCACTAGATGAAAATATGGAATCAATTTTTTCGGTCTACGGAAAAATAATGGACACAGGTTTAAAATCCAGGAAACTATTCATGTCATACACAAGATGGTTAACTAGACGCAATAAAATAGATAATTTATTAAAATTATCTTCAATTATGGCAACACTTGCCATTGAATTAGGCCCTTTTGCGTATGGTATGTGTAGTCAACTGGTTGACAAAATAGATTTTGTAACTGACCACAGACAATTTTTCCTACGTCAAGAATCAAAGTGGGTTAACGAATATAGAAATGACCTCGATTTATGGATGAACGCTATGTACTCTACATGTTCGGTTCATAAAATGTCCAAAGGGAAAATAATGAGAATCAAAGCAGCCCAGAGTACCATATCTAATGAGGTTCGACTATTTTATATTAACGAAGCTCAAGATATACTAGATGAATCTGAAGAATTAAACACGGTGTCAGAAGAATTGGATGAAAATAACAATCCATATGACGAATCGATGGAAAATGTAGATTCCGAATAATCAACACCTAAAAATCATTTTCTTTAAAACCCAACGGGATTAAAATATTATTTTCAAAAACTTTCTGTCTATTCACATTAAAAATCCAAAGGGATGACAATATCATAAAATTAAAATAAAAATAATTAATAAAATTAAATATATTTTATTAAGAATGTCTTGGCAGGATGTAGATAAACTAGTACGAGATACTATCAAAAAGGGATTATTTGTCAAGAAAAATACTACACCACATTTAGAACCAGTAGATGCAGTCAGTTATAAAGGGGATAAGAGGGATTACCCAAAAACACACTCTGACTGGAAATTATACTCATTAAAATTACTATCTCATTTTGATGAAATTTGGAGAAATGAATCCATCCCAAACTGGGAAAACTTAAATTTTAGAGATGAAACATGTTTTAAAGCTGGTATATTCGGGGGTTTCCCCGAGATATGGCTCATTTTCATAAACTGTTTGCCTTGCGAAAAAACAAAATTTTTAGCTTACAAACATATAAATTTAGGAATAAGCATTTTTGATAACCAGGGATATATATCACCTAAATCAGCAAAACCATTAAAAAGAGCAAAAATTTGCTTTAGATTAGCAACAGATAACATAACAAATGAATTATACACAGAGTGGCATAAAAAATTTTTATTAGAAAAACATGATCCACTAACAATATCTAATATGACATTAAATTTAAAAAGCTATTACCCAGTACGTATACAATATTCCGAAGGGACTTTAATTAAAACTAAATTTTACCAACCCAATTCCGAGCATTTACTTGACAATATAACAAAAATTAATGATCAGTTAATAAAATGGAATGCCTCGGGAGCCATAGAGTATTTAGGCCCAACAAATAAAATTAATTCTAAAATTAGAACTAGTCTAGTCCTTGCGTATAATGAAATATTAGATAAATATAGAGTGTGCTTCGATGGTGGCTCATTTAAGGCAACACAATCGTATACGGTACCATGTAATCTTGACACACTTAATGAAATATTGCTCTTTATTAATAAAGATGATTATTTGTCAAAGTTTGACGACTCCTCGGGATTCCTTCAAGCTTACTTAGATAGCCCATCTAGGGATATGACACATTTTAAATGGGGAAATGAAATATTTAGATTTTATGCGGCGGCCTTCGGGATCGCTAGGGTCCCAGGGGATTTTCAATTATTAAATAGTTGCGCCGTAAGTTTTTTGAGAAGACACGGCATTCCCGTGTCACTTTATTTAGACGACCGCCTAGTTGTGGAGAAAAATTTAACCCCAAGGGATATAAAAAATATTGAATCAGGCCAACAAGCTCCTAAAAATGCATACTTAACATGCACAGCCATGATAGCGGCAGGCGGGTTCATAAGTCGTAGCAAAAGCACATTTATTTGTTCAAAAGAAATAAATTTCCTAGGCTTTGACATAAATACTAAAGATGAAACAATAAGTATCCCAAGGGAAAAATGGATCAGATTTCAAAATGATCTTGATATAATGATAAATTGCAATGAATTCTTACTTAAAGATTTGGATAAACTCAGAGGCAAAATGTGTAGTTTTCTAATAGTTATTTCGAATTTAAGATTATACATTAGAAAGACTACAGAAATGCTAACTGAAAATGAAAAATTATGTAATAAATTTGCCAAAATGAACGACAGATTAAAATCTGAATTACAAATCTGGGCAGACCCCGAATTAAAAATATTAAAAACTACTAGGAGTTGGCTGGAGAAAAAATCTCATACAGTACAAATGAAACATTATAAAGTTTCTACTGATGCCTCAAATATGGCGGGAGGTTGGGTTGATATGGACGGTTCTGAAAGAACGTTTTATTGGAAAAAACAAGATCAGAATCGCCATATCAACATAAAAGAGGCTATAGCCATAAAATCATATATTATTACCAAAGGGAATGATATTAAAAATAAACGTATTACATTCATGTGTGACAACATGGCAGTTGTACAAACTTTTCATAACGGCAGCAAAGTCCCAGAATTAAATGATGAAATTCTGGAAATTAATAAATTAGGTATTAAATATAATTGTAAATTTAATATTCAACACGTTACCACAGACTTTCAAGAAGCTGATGAAGCCTCTAGGCTTATAGACTATAAAGAGGAAATAATAAGTGACGAAACTTGGAAAATAATAACAAATCTATTTGGATTGCCAGACATCGACTGTATGGCAAACTTTACTAACACGAGGTGTGATAAATATTACAGTCGATTCAATGAGTCACAATCATTAGGCACAAATTTCTTATCAAGAGTTCCCCCCTTGGATGCCAAATTATACTGTTTCCCGCCGAAAACAATAGTTCATATAACTGCTAGGCATCTTTTTGATTTAAAAAATAGTTTTTGCTTAATTTTCCATGTGTTTTCAGAATTGCCATTATTTGTCGCGTTTCGACCAAGAACATCCTTATTATATCGCCTTGACAACCTGGTTAACACCGCCTCTTTAATTCCTTGCAAAAAGAGAAATAATAAAAAGTTCCTAACATCCAACAAGAAAAGTGGCGCACTTTATGGTATAATTTTTTTCAAATAATGAAACATAACGTCTGGTGGCTTATAAAAGCCTATCATGACCTACAATTAGATTATATATTTCTATCAAATATGCCAAAAAAGCATCTTTATAAACAAAATAAAATTGAAAATGAGATATCATTTAAAAATAATAGGGACCCAACATTCAACGAAGAATATTATCCTATTAGACGAGGATGTGACTTCGATAGTGATGAAGATTACGATAGTGAATCGGACTCCGACGAGGACGATCAAGCGTAAAAATTAATGCATTTACTTAAAATCCAAAGGGAATTTATAAATAAACAGTGCTTACAAAATATAATAATTAAGTACAAAACTAACAATTTTACTGTTAAGAATGAATAAACTTACAGTACTACGCTGTTACATAGCTAACCATGAATTATTATATTCGGAGATAATCGAAATTATTCTGGGAGTGAATAAAACCACAAAGAAAAGTTTCAAGAAGTCTAACAGACAAAAACTCGTAAAGTTTTTAACATCCAAAAAAGTTATCCCAACCAAAATTATGGAAAAATTAATCAGATGAATCGTTTACTATTAACTGTTTATATAATAAAATTTTAATTTTTTCTTTGTAATTGAAATTACTAGTAATATGAAATAAATTAACGTTACAAAAATTATTCAGCATGAACACGTCGGAATCCATAATGAGCTCCCTGGGATTAAATTATGCATCGAATGATCGCGCAACGGACAAAATTACATCAAAGTTCAAACCAGTTAACAACTATGTGATTGAACCGGATACAGAGGATCTAACAGAAATGTTCAAGATCCAAAATTCTGCCACAAATAATCGCTATGCAATTTATCAAAGTGAATTAACGATTATGAGGACAGATGTTGAACGATTAAAAAACGAAACTGATGAACTAGTTAAAAAGGAACTTAAAGTTGGAAAATTTAAAGTAGAATATTACAGAGTATATAAAAAACACTCTGAAAATATTCCCCTTTTGACACACGAGGCAAAAGTTTTAATGGATATGACCATAGAACAAATGAATGATTGGGCCTCTATTACTATAAAAGAGCGCACGGATAGTCAATCTAAGAAAATCTCCCTAATGGAGAAAATAGATACTTTGGAAGACAAGTGCTCCAAATTATTATCAAATAATACCACTAATATGATCATTAATAAAGGTGGAAAAAATTTTCTTAGATTTACTTGTACAGACAACGCCCTTAGCCAACCATTATCACGCCCTTTGGAATCGGTTTCTTTGTTCTTCGTTCGTATGCTTACGAGATGCGACAAATTAATTAAAATAAGGCTAGAACCTTGTTTGGAATTATTAAAGGAATATCGGGATCACTTCCCTTCTAGTAGTAGGTATCACAAACAATTTAACGTTGTGATATCTCGTGTAGAAGCAAATAAAAATTCCTTGTCCAGACTAGGCTTAACCCAAAAAATTTATGACCTCCTCAACGCCGAAAGACAAGTCGATTATATCTCTGCAATTGAGACATGTATGTCAAATTCGGAGATGGCGACAGAAATGAACAAATTTGCCTCAGACAAAACCAGAGAACAAGCTGATAATAAAATAAAAGCTAAAGAAGCTGAGAAAGCAAATTTAATTGCTAAAAAATCAGGTCGAGGTTCTTTCAGAGGCAGAGGCCGAGGACGCGGTAAAAATAATAATAATTACAATAGCTGGGGCAGCACCCGGGGATACTCCCGTGGCCGCGGGGGGCGAGGTAGAGCCCGAGCCCGTGGGAGAGGGTACCAGGGTAGTTATAATCACAACTCCCATGGATATCAAGGTCAAAATGGATATCAGGGCCAAAATAATCAAACATGGAATCCAAATTTTAATCAAAATACACAGTTTAATCAACAAGGGGGATTTGTAAACCCAGAATCATTTCAAAAAGTTAGAGGCCGTGGTAGAGGCTCTTAATAAAATTAAAAAACTTTCCAAAGGGAAATTAATTATCAGTATAAATTAAAATATTAAACATCCAAAGGGACTGTAGTAATTATTTTATAAAATGAATAAAATTTTTTTTATTATTTCAGAATGAATAACCGAACCGAAGAAGTCATGAATCAATTGAGATTTATGATATTAACCATCGCTAGCGAATGCCTAAAAAATTCGTCTAGTTATAATTTGAAACCCATGCTAAAATTACTGTCAAAAACACCGGACAAAACATTTCAAGAAATAGTCAAAAAACTAGTTAAAAGTGAGAAAACCTTTCTCACCGAGAAAACATGGATGTTTGCAGTTTGCTGGTCACTATCATTAGATAAAGCCGAAGCATTGCGATTATCGTAAAAATAAAATTTTTTTATGTACAACATTCCAAAGGGATAATAATAATAAATTCAATAATGAATAAGAATTAAAACAATTTTTTCATATTTAGAATGATAAACCATGAGTAACCATGATCACTTATATTTAGCTAATGATCTCCCAACAACCCTTCAGTTAATAGAATGTTACCAAAGGGAAAAGAAGTTAAAATTTTTTACAAAAGAAAACTGTTATGATTTATTCAAATCCTGGGTGAAATTTAGAGATAAACTACAGAGCATAAAGCCTTATAGACTAAATCTTATGTTGTACGCGTTTAAAAAACTTATAAAACATTTCTTAAAAAATAAAAAATTTATGCCGATTATATCCCAAGGATTAAAAAAATTAGCAAATAAACTTGCTAAATCACTTTACAGTGAAAAAATTTTCGCACCCAAGAAAGCTAATACATTTGAAATGAATGAGATTGGTACGATAATTAAATATTTATGGACACGCGGAATAAAAGAGAAAGAAGTTAGCTTAATGCTATGTTTTAATTTTCTGACAGGTTGCAGAGTAGGGGATTTAAGATTCGCTAATTATAGCGATCTTGAATATGAAGCAAATAATTATGGAAAGTTTGTAACAATTCCATTAAAAATATCTAAAACAAATCCCATGAGTCTTAAAACTGAACAAGTAACCGTGTTAATAAAAAGTAATACAATTTGGGACGTGGAATATAAACTAAATTATATAAAAGAATATAGAATTCAAAATAATATTAAAATACACAGAGTTTTTTCAATAAATACCACCTCGGGATTCGTATATAGAATGGAGAAAGGTAGAAAAATTTGCGGTCTAGCCGAAAAATTAAGTGGTCATAGTGGTAGAAATTCAGTTCTAAAAAGAATGTTGCTAGCAGAAGTGCCAAATGACACTATTTGCTTATCATTTAATTGGAAACGAGATTCCAAATGCTTCTTTCGGATATCGAAATAAAATGATAAGGAAAGAAGCAATAAGGGCACAAATTCTCTTATTAGATAATTGATAGCGAAGAAGGACTCAAATCTGCACGAGTTTGTAGAAACAATTTGTTTTTTCCAAAAGGATTACTAAAAAAATTATTACAGATAATTATTATATACCTATAAATTAAATTAAAAAAATTATAAATTATTTAGAATGAATAAATATAACGAAAATTTATCTAAAATTCTGTGGGATTTAGATGAATTTATCCAAAGGGAAGGCATAAACATGAATAAACTATTATTGCGATCAAAGTTAACCCTCATTCATAAATTATTGTTAAAAGGATCCAGAGAAAAAACGATAGTTAGGGGAACTCTAAATCGATTAGGAAAACTATGTCCTGAATTACTCCTAATGAAGACCTTTGATATTTTGGACTTTTTAAGAACAAAAAATAAAACAACTAGTTTTACAAGAAAAATAAATATAAGGCGAATCGAAAACCCTGTGACCCTACTATCATTTTTTGAAGATGAAAACTTTCCTTTAAAAATTGAGTATCCGGAAGATCAATGATTATTAAACAACTATTATAATTTAATTTTACATTACAAAAGTTATTTAATATTTTATTTTAAGAATGTTATTTCCAGGAATACAATCCTTTGCACAACCACTTACAGAACCGATCAGTCAATTAATAATGATGGGGTTCGAAAGAAAAATTTCAAAAATCAAAAAATTAACCCCTGGGATAAAAAACCAAATTTTATTACAAGAAATAAACGAATTTTATGACCAAATGAGATTTCCCTTTGGTCAAATATCGATGATGGAGAAAAATATAAATTCCGGTGACAAGACTAAATTTTACTACGCAGTAAAAAGTTTATCAAATATAGTAGCTATTATAGAACAGGAAAATTTTATTTCACTACTATTAGCTACCGATTTAGAGTTTAAAAACGTTTGGGACAATGTCCGAGCCACAGTTCACAGCTGGCTATTAGAGATCACCGAATTCGAGATTTCGGGCTCAAACATAATTACCGCGTCAACTCTTAAGTTTATCAACGATCAAAATAATGACCAAAATTATGTTTATAAAAATACAAAAAATTGTATAACCACGGTGAAAGCCGCATGGCAAATCGTTTGGAGAAAATTCAACGATAGCCAACGTTCTTTCGATTATATATTAAAACAACAAAATAATGCGCTAGAATACGGTATTTTTCAAACATTACCAGACATGGAAGAAAGTAATTACTTTGCGTTAGGATTAGACTCTAAATTTAACATACGAATTTGGAGCCGAGTAAATGGAACGCTAAGAAAAGCAAGACCAGCACATCGGCCTTTAGAGTGGAACATCAACAAAACACATTTCACTACTATGGAACCTACATGGTACATCTATGTAAAACAACCAATAGCGTTCAAGAATGAAGACATCGACTTATTAAGCGACGATATGAGTGTAGTGACTGTTTACTAATTATTCTTTCTGACTTAGTGTAAAAATCCAAAGGGAATTATATATTGTAAATTAAAAAACTCAATAACCAAAGGGAAAATAACCAATCAGCGCGGCTAATGACTGGGGCTAATTATTGGGGTACATGCAACTCAAGTCATTACCCACATTCTCCTTACTAGGATAACATTAATATGTTATCTCATAAAGTAGGGACGTCTGACTCCAGGCATGAGAATTGAGTCTTTTATGGTATGAAAGCGCAAAATCAAAGTTTACGGAGATTGGCGCTTCCATTCCAGGAAAAACTCAAAATCTCTAGAACCGCCTTATTATTATTAAACTTCAGAAGCGCAGCGCCCTCATTCGGGAAATTGTCTTGGCCTTGGCCAGACAAAACTCAAAACTCATTATTGGGTTTCTGAATTAGCGCACCCGAATTAGGCTTAGAAATTTTAATAATTTTAAAACGACAGTTAAATTTCTGTTCACCCACCAATATCGTAAATAAAAAACATTACATAGATAACAACACAACTCTTAATTTACGATCATTATCCCACCCTTTTAAACTAGCATAAACACCATTAAAAGACTCAAAACTAGCTACGTCTGACTCCAGGCATGAGAATTGAGTCTTTTATGGTATGTAATAATTGTACAGATGAAAAACTGAATACTAAGACTTTTTGAAATCTAGAAAATTTTTTCAGACAATGTCAAATGATGAGTTTTGGGCTAAGGTAATTTTTAAAAAATAAGTGGCCCATTATTTTAAAATTGTTTAGAATTTCATTCTAGGCAGATGACCTTTTTGAACATATAAGCANTTCGGATATTGGTGTAATCAGAAAAAGTTCTTAAGGATGTGGGGCACGATAATTGAGATTTCTCAGAAAACTTTTTTGATTGCCCCATTTTGTAGAGAATTTTCCACTGAGTTTTTTAAAGCCGAGGATTTTTTCTGAATTTTTATTTTTTTCGAAAAAAAAGTAAGTTTGAGATTTTTGAAGATTTTTGAGAAATTTGAAGTGAAAAGTACCAATTTCGATCTAGAATTTATTTGTCACCTTTCAAAATTGTGAATGTAGACACTTAACTCGAAATACTGCCAAAAAACGTTAAATTTCAATTTTTTTTAATTTTAAAAAAGTTCAGAATTTCAACAAAAACTAGAAATTCAAAAGTCGCTCCTGAGACTTTGGAGAGGAAAATTGGAAAAAGGCCACCGTTTAAACCTTAATTCAGCTTTTGCGGTGAATTTGAAGCACAAATTAAATAAAATCTACATATTTTCAAGGAGGAGTAGGCTTTTGCGTGAGGCTCCCAAAATACGCTGTTTTTGACCACTAGAGGCAAAATTTTGAAAAAAG
>SCLH01062954.1:0-16509 GCA_004367855.1 Oikopleura vanhoeffeni
GAGGCGACGCTGAAAACCCTGTTTTTGGCCTTAAAAAGCGACCAGTACTCCCTTAAACCGCCTAAAAACCGAAAGGGATTTTTTTAAAACCGGACGGCGCGGTAACTATTTGAACACCTCGTACTTTTCCGAAACATCTTTGTTTTATTCAATTTAAAGCAAAATTTACCGAGAATTACCAAATTTTGTGAATTTAGAACATATTTTTACCAGTTTTTCGATGCCGCTCCGGTGACCCATTTTTCACCAGAATCAAAAAATTTTACTTGCAGTTGACAGAAAAGGTTTTAGTCTCCCATATTTTGTTTCTCATTTATTCTTATCTGCCCGTTATCAACCCTTCCAGTCCAGCTGGAGAACAGGGCTATTTCCCCAGCAATTCCAACATTCTACACCCACAACCTCTTTAAAACTGATAAAATAAGTCTTTTTTTCCATCGTCGTGCCCAATCATCTTACTTATCTATAAGTTTTATTATTATAGTATCTTATTATATACGTGACAATAGACATGAATTCGGACTAATCCTTAGCTCGCGGACATTCAATATCTATTCGATGCTTGCGCTTTTGGCGCTGCTCGTGCAACAACGATTCACGATATATGTCATGTGGATTTGAACTACATCCTATAATATTTTTAGTAATAAAACAGATAATCCCACAACTATAAATCTAGATATAATCTCTTAATCTTAAGTACTAACCTCAGACCGCTGCACGGAAACTCTCACTGCGTAGAATCTGTTTTCCGAAGCGGCACCAAGGGTTGATTGATCAACACCCAGATCCTATTGGCTGACAGTTGATCTTAATAGTGTTAGTCTCAAACCTATCGAATATGCCATCACAAACACTCACGTGATCTCGCACGCGTGACGTGAACGCAGCGGTGTATGCGTAGACGCTACGGTGACGTGAAACGCAACGTGTAATGCGTAGATCGCTGTGGTGACGTAAAACCACCGTTTATACATGAACGGAGGCGTGTATGCGTAGACGGTATGAGTGACGTAACGACGTTGATAAACATGACGGATCGGTATACGTAAAGTACCGTCTATACAAGGTATTAACAGCTATGAGTAGGGTGCATCACTTCAGCTTGTTACGTTATCTATAATTGGTACACCTGAGTGTATTTATCATATTTTGTGCAACTGTAAAGAAAACGACTTTGGTATAAGCTTGAGACTACGACACTTCCCTATACACAAACACGGTCAACCGAGCAGAAATTCTTAAGTTTCTCAACATATAACCAATTGCGCAGCTTTTCCAAAGACCCTTTTCAAAACTAAAAGAGACCGGCGGCCTCCACACTCATCCATCACTTATAACCTCTATTCAGAATGGACTATTCTACACCACACTAATATCTGTCTCTCCGGATTTTGTGTTGAATAATTTTGAACAGAATATTAAACCAACACACAAAGGTCGTCTCGTTTACAATCATTTAAAAACTCACTTTACAGTTATTACCAAAAATTTAAATAATAACTTTGAACTATTTAAGAACATAATTTTTTCTAACGTTTCAATTTATTATAATTTCCAAAGATGTGATTTTTAGCCAGTTTCAAGTCTTACACTATCAGAACAGAGATCTAGATTTTTTAGATTATTCATATCTCTTAAGAATAAAAACCAATTTAACCCTTTGCACAAAATCAAAATCAGCAAAGTTAACATGCTTTATGGTCCCATTGGTCATTAATAGAGGGCTTTTTGACTGTATGAAATAAGCTTCCGCAATTTTACGATCTTTTGTGTACCCTTTCTTAATGATTTTAAATTTATCATTAAAATTTGAAAATTTTGCTTTTGCAGGACTGGTAAAGTTATGTAGATTTTTTGACACAAAATCATTCAAATCAGCAATATATGCATCACAACTCAAAAATGTGATTGGAAATATTACTTTGACTAAAGGGTTGTTGATGCTCATGTATACAAGTGATTAGAACTCTACATAATTCACCAATGTATGTTTCTTTGCATGGGCATAAATATTTGTATACACAATCATTTTTCTCAAATTTATCAATTTCAGGTTTTGCACGAAATGAAAAAAGTTTGCTAGCCTTGACGCTTCGGTATGAAACGTTTACTCAAAAATTTGGCAGTATTTGTGACATTTTTCTTATCGATTCACATATACTGTATTCTTTAACTGGAGAAGGCATTCGAAGCATACAGTATGTTTCATAGGTTTTCGTGGGGGGTTTAATGCTGATAAAAATTGCCTAATTTTACTATTGACTAGGGCTGGGGATAACTATTTCTAATACACAATTCCTTAAGGAGTTGTGAGTGTAGAATGTTGGAATTGCTGAAGAAAATTGCCCACTTCTCCAGCTGGACTGAAAGGGTCGATAACGGATACTGGAGACTAAAACCTTCTCCTGTAATTGCAAGTTAAATTTCTTAATTCTGGGTAAGGGTGAGTGACTGGTGCCGCACTTAAGAACCGCTCAATATATGTTCTTCAATTCACAAAATTCAATTATACTCGGTCAATTTTGCTTTAATTTAAATCAAAAGAAAAAAACCAAAATACGAAGCTTGAGAGTGACACTGCGTTTCGCTCGTTAAAACAAAGTTTCTCTTTTCGTTCTTTAGCGTTTAAAAGCAATTTGGTTAAGGGTCATGCGAAATTCGATTATACTAGGTCAAGTTTGCTTTACATTGAATCAAACAAACATGTTTTTCAAAGTATGGCGTTTTGACATACCCTTGTGTTTTGACCGTTGAAAAATTTCTTTTTTGATTTTAAGAAGTAAAAATAGGTTCATTTGATATAATGTCTTGTGTTTTCATCGAACACTCACGCTCGGGCGCGTTAACACTCAAGACGGAACAAATCATCTCATTCTTCTTAAGAATGAAATATTGTCAGAAGGGTTTTAGAAAATATATAAACTATTTTCTTCCACGTATGCATTCTTCACACCCCCAAACCCGCTTAGTTCCTTCGAAGTTTCTATTAAGTTTTCGTGAGAGCTTCTTGTATCATACTGGCGGTGCAAATTGGTCATTATACCCCCTTTCAGATATTTTTACTGACAACTTGGTGCTTAAAATTTGAGACCGAATTATTTTGATTCTTTTTGAATTCTAAATTACTTTCATTACTGATAAATATGGTCATATCCAGGAACATAATTTCATTATTTGAGTTCATATCTATCACGGGGTCCTCTGGTCATTTCTAGCCACTTTTTGGACAAAATTTTTAAACAATTCGGCTTTTGAAAACAACTCATCCGATTAAGTTTTTAATAGCTCAAACTGATTACAATTATCGAGTTAATAAGAAGGTAAATAAATAAGTCTTCATCAAATCTTTTTGTTTGTAATTTTTTTGAGAATACTGAAGTTTTTGCTCAACCATATTTTTGCTGAAACAATATGCTCAATTGTGGCATTTAACAATTTATCAAAATAATTGAGGTCGTTTGTGAAGCTCCTGACTTAATTTTTGTGTAAAATTATTACCGAGTCATCGGAAAATCTGCTGTAAAGTATGAGTTAACCATTTTTAATATATTAAAATGCAAAACTTTTCTTTCCAAAGCGTGAACACAAATATTAGAAAGCAAAGGACTAAAAGCACTGCCCATATTGAGTCAGTTTTTTGTTGGTTAACGCCAATTGATGTGTGATGTCAATTCTCAGAACTCGACAAAAAGCCGCGAAAAGGAAATGAAGGCGCTAGTGAGCAGAGGTTGATTTTAAGATATTAAAGTTAATTATGGGGTCTGGACAGGATGTGTTAGGCTAAGCGCTGCACTTTTGAGAGCAGGTAGTTTTGTTATATATTACACGTAATATATCCATCCGTGATAAAGTTGCCGATTGAAAGTGCCAAAGTGCCGAGAGATAGTTTGACCATTTCGTCGATTTTGAAGATTATTTTCGGTAATTACACATAAATAAATTTTTCATACATAGTAAACGAACTACGATTTGAAGGTGACAGAAATATACATAAATGGATATTTTAATTTTGAGATATGTCCATTTGTAAGGTTTTTTTACACATCTGCTGGTTTGCAGATTGTAATCTATCAGGAACTATGTAGGAATAACTTAAGCGATTCCCACCGAGACAGGTGAGAAACTGTGAGACTGAAAATTGTACTGCTATTGGTGAAATATCATCAAGACTTCTGCCAGAAGTTGAACTAATTATCTGTCAAACTTCTGTGAAAATTTTACTTAAAATAATTATCGGCGGACATCCTTAATCTTCAAATCTGCCCCGGTTATAGCCACTCAGCTGCGCACTTTTTTCCGATAATTTAATGCTTTATTTTCAAAAGACTTTTGCGGACAATTAAAATGAAAAATAATTGTCTGAGTGTAGACTAAAACACTAGCGCCTTTATTTGCTTTTCGCGGTTTTTTGTCGCGGCTCTGAGAATTGACATGCGTGTTGTGAAAACCCGCTAAATGTTTGTAAGATTTTTATTTGAAAAAACCTTTAATAATTTTTTTTAGGGAGTGGTAAGAGTACCCCATCAGCACCCTTAAAATTTTAATATTCTACAGGATCTCTGTAGACTTTATCTTTATAAATTACTTTGAACGTATTCATACTGAGACTAATTTTATGAAACCTAACGATAATTAGAAAATAAAAATATACCCAAAAGATTCCTTGAGTATAATTGGCTTGAAACGATATGTGCACATATGCCTCGATTTCAAAGACGATGCTAGAAATCAAACCATAACTCTTATGAAATTTATTTTTGAATATGATTATACAATAAAAAATCGAAACGTTGATAATGAATAAAACTTATAAAATTTATTATTTCTGAAATCCTTTGTGTTGGAAATGACACCAAAGATTGGTTTTTTTCACTACAAATTGTCAGGAAACAACTTTTGATCCCTTTGACAATATTAGGCTTTGACAATATAAGGCTTTCGGCAAGGTCTTTGACGGCACATTCGTATGAATTGAGTCTTTATTAACAAATCCTGGAAGTAGTACGTTTTCGCGTCAGGCCCTGAAAAAACTGCGTGTCGAGGATTCCGGAGACATTAAATCAGTTTTGTTAACAGCAACTTCGGGGAATTCAGCTTTTTTGCCTACATAATTACCTCAGCTTGAAGCTTGTTTCTGATTCGACGCCCCATTGGCGACTTTGCTTTTTGTTTCAGAGCAAAAAAACTTTTATATTGAGTTGAAAGTACCATCAAATGAAAGTTCATTGTCTATTGAAAAAACCTGTCTATGTCAAGTTAAAATTTTGATCCTTCATTTACCAGAATCAAGAAAAAATTATAATTTCAAATTGAAACAAAATTTTCTCGTAAACAACACGATATATATTTTTTTAACTTGGATATAATTCGTAGAAACATGTCTTCTCAAATTTAAGTAGAAAACTGTTTTTTGATCACTGCTCCTGATAATAGAAAATTGCATTTCAATGTAACCGGAAAGCTATTTTTGAAGTTTCTAGAAAAAATTTTTAATCCGATTATACCAAAAGTACCCTTAAATTAAAGCTTTGATTTTTTTTTAATTTTTCATTTAAATTGAGGTGTATATTTATATCCTAAAAATGCTTTGAAAAAACTCGAAAATCTTAAGAATATTTGGTGCATTTATAATGTTCGTCACCTAAAATGA
This sequence comes from Oikopleura vanhoeffeni, assembly GCA_004367855.1. NCBI lineage: Eukaryota > Metazoa > Chordata > Appendicularia > Copelata > Oikopleuridae > Oikopleura > Oikopleura vanhoeffeni. The sequence goes on from SCLH01062954.1 coordinate 5,654, forward strand.
AAAACCGTTGAGTACTCCCTTGAATGAAAAACGTTAAATCCCCTTCTATCGGCCTTCGACCAATTTAAGGCTCATTTTTCAACAAAAGTGAAATACATAAAATCCCCTTTCATCGGCCTTTGGCCGAATTTTTAGCAATTTTAAATGAAAAACTAAAAGTCCCTTTTATTGCCCTTTGGCCGATTTTGGGCTCATTTTTCAACAAAATCAAATAAAAAAACATAAAATCCCCTTTTATCGGCATTCGGCCGATTTAGGACACATTTTATAACAAATTTCAATGAAAGACATAGAACCCCCTTCTTTCGGTCTTTGGCCGATTTGGGGATCATTCGTTAGCAAATTCAAATTTAAAACATGAAATTTCCTCCTTTATGACAAATTAATAAAATTAAGCGAATTTTCTTATGAAAATTCAGATTTTTGCAAAATTATTGACGCCCACCAACTAAATATATGATTTATATTGGAATGAGCTGTGACGATTTGAAATAAGGAATTTAAAAAGTAGAAAATGGGTTTCAATGTGTTTAACCTGTCTTGTAGAGAATTTTTTTTGGTCATTTCAAGACGTAGGATTTTTTTCGTTCTTAAAAATTTTACAAAAAAAAATTAATTTTAAGGTCAAATTTTCATGACTTACTTTAGCCAGCTCTAAAAATTGCAAATCAGGAGCTAGCGCACTTCTTTTTTCTGCAATCAGGTGAAAAAGCTGATACAATTTCAAGTTTTCCGATTAAAGGCACAATGACCACCCGGTCAACCACGATGACCGGTCAAAGTTCAGGGTCAATCTCAAGTTCATCGTGGAGACTTGAAAGTACCTTCAGAAGAATCGTAATGGTCAACTTTCTCATTAAAATATTAGCAACTATAGGTCAATTATGTACTGAAACGTCGCTAGAAAGCAAAAGCTGGTCAAACCTCAAGGTCAATCTCAAGTTCATCGTATAGACTCACAAGAATCCTCAAAAGAATCGGAAAGGTCGATTTTCTTATGAAAGTATTAACAACATAGGGTCAATCATGCACTGAAGTCGCTAGAGAGCTATAGGTCAAATAATTGCTCTTTATCGACTTCAGTACAGAATTGACCCAGTATTGCTAATACGTTCATCAGAAAATCGACCTTTCCTATTCTTTTGAGGGTACTTGTGAATCTATACGATGAACTTGAGATTGACCTTGAGGTTTGACCTGTTTTTGCTCGACCTTTCAGTACATATTCGACCCATAGTAGCTAATATTTTCATAAGAAAGTCGAACCTTCCGATTCTTTTGATGGTACTTTCAAGTCTCCACGATGAACTTGAGATTGACCTTGAACTTTGACCGGTCATTGTGGTTGGCCGGGTGATCATTGTGCCTTTAATCGAAAAACTTGAAATTGTATCAGCTTTTCTCCTGATTGCAGTAAAAAGAAGTGCGCTAGCTCCTGATTTGAAACGTTAACAGCTGGCTAAACTCAGTCACGAGAATTTGACTTTAAATCAATTCTTTTGAAAAAATTTCAAATACGAAAAAAATCTTACGTCTTAAAATGACCAGAAAAAAATTCTCTACAAAATAGCTTGAACACATTGAAACCCATCTTTGACTTTCGAAATTCCTTATTTCAAATCGTCTGTCACAAAGTTTTTTTTGAATCTGACGCACCTAAGTATTCGATTTCAGAACGAATATAGTAGTGTTTAGTAATCAATTACTTTTCGCATTGTTGAATATCTCAGGGATACTGTTGCTAAATGTATCCGTTTTACCTTGATCACAATAACCATCAAATTCATAAGTTCAACTATGATGAACGATCATTAATTCATCTATAAAAAGTCTTTAAGAGACAAAGCCAAATTGACAAAAATGCTATATCTCGATTAACCCCCTCAGACACAAAACCATTGAAATTCCCCTCACATACAAAACGCAATTTGGAGACGCTACTAAAAAGATTCTTTGATGAACATATTCTCTTAGTTTTGGAGACCGGAAACTTTTCCGATATATCAAATTGATTTTTTTGCTATCACATGCTATGCTAAGCATGTGAAAAGCTGTATTGGATAACACTCGGGTGGAAAAAGCATATCAAATGATAAATTCAAGTCAAGCTGATCAAAAATTTGTCATTTTGCTATTCAATAGTTATTAAGCCAATTCGTGCTTCTCATATTTCCCGAATTGATAAGATAGACAAGGTCTAAATTATTGATCTTAATTTTCGACAAATTTTAAACAAATATTTTGTAAATTTGAACGCATTTCTTTATAATGTCTCTGAAACAACAGTCAAAAATGATTTCCGATTCTTATCTTAACTTCACTTTTGAGCACTAACTCGAATTTGTTTGAACCAAAGCTAGTAATTTTGACCAAGCTGTTTGTATAACTTTTAACTATATCCTCTTTCAAATCTAAGAGGATCTTGAAAATAATGTCTGAGTCATTATGTTAGTGATTTTTCAGTGATTACCCACCAATCAACTTTGGCGCTCTCAATATTTAACACCCTTGCCTATTATCATATCCAAGACAGTCACTTAGACAACATAAGTGTGATTCGAACACGCGCTTATTTTCAAGATTCACTTAGGTTGGAAAAGGATATAATTATTCATCAATGATGATTCATCATATAATTTATTAAGAAAACTTTGTAACGATAGTTAATTTATTATTAAATCATTATTCTTAAAAACTTAAATGTTTTTGCAAGCTTGGCCTAGCCAAGTTGACTGATGTCTGAAACATGTCTCTTAATAATTAGATGAATAATCGTTGGGTCATGATTGCTGATCTTATAAAATATGCTGGCTTTGGTGATCAAGGTAAATAAGAGGTGAGCAAGAGTCTTTTTTGGAAATATATAAACAGAGTTTACTAAGAACAAAATATTTACTATGAAAAAAAATATTCCAAATAAAAAGAAAACTAAACTTGTTATTTCGACATAAAGCATTAACTTCCTTCTTCAACTTTCGACTTACACTTTCATAAATATAGTCCAATATTAGTTGATATTATCTCAAACTGAATATATTATTGTCTGATATTGTCGCATACAGACCAAAATCGACATATTTTGCTTTCATATTTATTTATTTTAAAATATATAAGTTATATGACATAATAGAATGAATGTCTTCATCATTTTCTTTCTAAAATTTGTCAGTTCTCTTGGCATTTGTGATGGAAATATTGAGCATAAGACCCGCGAAAACTTTATAGATGATGTGATTTGCAAGCATCCTGGACATATGGCACAAATCAAACGTAAACTGTGTAAAAACAAGCGAAATTGTTTTTCATGCTGTTCAAAATATGTCATTCCATATTTCACATCCCGTAATCGACAAATTTTTAAGGTAATTATAATATATCGAAAAAAATAACTCATGATCACATTATTTGCGTTAAATTGTTTTCTTAAATATCGAAATATCTTTCTAAGATTTTACTCTAAATTTGACATCTGAGGCGCCTTAATAAAAAAGTAACGGGGTTTTTCGGAAAAATTCGTAAACTTTTTTTGGAACCGTGTTTGTGTGGCCGAGAGAAAGTTGACGCAATAATTGTATAAAAGCAGCAAAGAACTTTTACAACTTGCCTTTGGCTCAAATAAAAGTTATGTATTCGTAATTTTATGAACGGTCAAGAAAGCGTTTTCTTTCTCAAGGGACACTGAATTTATTTTTTTATTGTAGGTATTTTTTTGACATGTTCATCAATATTTCAAGAACAAAACTTAATAAAAATCATAACGAACTTGTTCAGCTGTGAAAAAAAGGAAAATTAAAAAAATTCAAAGGAAACTGATTCAAATTCAACAAATGTTCACGATAAATTTGGATAAACCAAAAATGTGATGAAAACATTCTTGACGAAAAAAACTCTTCTGTTTTTAACATGGGATAATCAAAACTCACGAAATTTTTGATGTGACAAAAATCGCTCACCATTTTCTAGAACTAATTTTATCTTCAACTACGTGTAATAAATAATTTTAGGATAAAAATATACTGACCGGTCGAATAACAAATGTCAAATGTCCTACTCTTGATTATCAAAACTTCATTGTCGATACCGATGCCAAAAAACATTTATGTACACATCTCACTCTGAACAAGAAAATGTGCCCTGAAGTCTTTGATAATTATTTGCTTGAATGTCCCTTATTTCCATTATACAAAAATTTGTCCTTATCAAGGCTTGATAAAGCTCAAATTGCGTGTTGTAGGGAGAAAGTTTCGGACAAAAATAGTCAGATAAAATGTCATGCTAAAACTCAAAGTGAAGCAACAAGAATACAATTGAGAGTGAGATCCACTGGTCGATCAAGACGAAGTGCTCTAGTTTATATAGAATATAAGCCAGTGAATTCTTGCTGTGCAACTTTTTAATTTAATTTTTCACTAAATTTTTTTATTTTCGAAGCATATAAAAACAATAACACGATGATAACTCGTGCAGCCAACTTATCGCAAAAAATGTCTCTTTCTTTCTTATATAACTAAAGTTCTAAAACAAAACGTTAAACGGGTCTTAACGAGTAAAAACTGCTTGCATTTCAATTTCCCTGCCCTCTATTAATCTGTATTATATATAATTCATTGCAGCACTTTTGCCGTAAGTCATTTGCAAATTTGCCGAGATCGACGAATTTTTTTGAGATTTATATCTCAAATTACTTTGTGTGCGTCATGAATGACGTCACTTCCTGGATTGAATTTCAAAAATCTACTCTCATCAATTTTTATTCGATTGCGTTTGATGAAGTATTAAATTCTACGCATTTTGGTGATTCACGTCATTCAAACCTATCGTGAAACTCTTTATAAAATTGAAAATTGTTTGACATCTGACGTCATTTCCAAAGACTATGCCGCATAGGCTATGCGTTTTCAATTTTTTAAATTAAAAAAATTATTTTTGTTCTCGCCAAATTTTTTTTCCAAAAAACTATAAGTTTTTTTTATGCAGAGACACAAAGAGACAAGTAGATTGCAATCAAAGATGACTTAATTAAGGTAGAAAAGAGTCTTATCAAAGTGCCAGTTTCTTGCAACTACTAAATACATTTTAATAAAAAGCAATTGTATTCCTGAAATCAAAATTCTGAAATTAAAAAAAAAATATCCAATTTTTATTTTTTTGCATGAATTAAACAAAACGAATTTCGATGGTTGCGACGATTTCATTATGTTACAAATAAAATTTCAAAATATTAATTTAAATTTTTGATAAGAAAGGCGTGAAGTCGATATCTAGTTAAAAGTAAACTAGGCATTCTTTATAATTTTTACAACTCCCATCTACAATTAATTCAGTTATCAATTGATTCCAATAAATTTACAAAGCTAAAGTAATTAAGGAGAACAACTATCAAGAAACTTTTCTTTCAGGAAAATTCAGTCGAAAGCCACTGAAAGTTGGATCAGTTTTATTGCACAAAAAATATCCAAATAGGAACCTACATGAGAACTAAATAAACAGCTAATTTTAAGTTTTTTAAAATCGTCAAGTTAATTCAGAAATTGTCAGATATTCACAACTCAGTCATTCCATATGGTTCAGATGTTCTAATAAGGGATTTTCCACAGTTTTTGAAAATTTGGTTCGTGAAATTATATTTTGTTGTCCTTTCCAATGCATGTACAAAAAATTGTTTTCGGAAATATATCAAAAATCATGCATAGAATTATTTAGTTTGTAATATTGCAACCGACCTTATGATCAAATTTCCATAAAAGATCCCTGGTCCCTGATACATTTTCTTTCGATAAAAAATTTAAATTTCGAAATGCCAAACAAAATCATATGAATAACGGTTATTGCTCCAAAAGTAAAAAGAGAAATTGTTTCAAGGGTGCCAAACATGAACGATCCATGACCATCTTTCCAGTTCAAAAATGAATAAACTTCGTCCCGTCCGCTAGTGCGATAAATTATATAAGTTCCTAAGCAATAAATCCAGCCAAAAATAATTGTGTAAAGAAAATGAAACAAACGAATGGGAAATCGGGCCAAAAGGAATTCAAGTCCAATAATGACAACTAAACATAACAGTGATCAATAGAACATGATCTCGTATCATTTTTTACTTGTACTGGTAGTCAAAACTGTGTTGATTTTCTGCATTATGTTTACAAGCAGAAACTCGCAAAATATTCGATTTTATGAACAAAATGTTATGCCGAAACGCGCCAAAAAATGAGTTGCGTCCCAAATGTGAATGTTGGAGCTCGCCATCAATCGAATTTCACCAATAGGTCATTTTAAGGGAGTATGCTCTTATTTGACATATTTTCGGTGAATTATGTTGAAACTAAATGCCAATGAGAAATATCGAATATACACATTTGTAGAATAATAATGAGGTATTTTAGAAAGTATTCAAATTATATTCAATTACTTTTGCAGAATTTCGAGAAGAAATGTTAAAAAAATTTTAAAACTTATCAAATTGATAATATCAATAATTTTTAGATGAAAGAAATCTTAAAATTTAATTTCTAATATCAACGTGGTATTTTCATTTTTATTTTCTAAATAATTAAAATATATTTTGTAATTTTTAATGTTGAAGATAAATGAATAATTTTCTTTTCAGCGCGGAATGATATCGTTAATTGAGGAAATATAACTGTCAATTAGCTAAAAAGCTCGTGGTTGATCGTTGAATAGTTTTGTGAATAACATGAGAATTATGACTGACACAAGTGATAACTATTGTTTGAAAACGATGATGATGGGAGAAAGAGCAATTACTTTTATTCCAAAAATAACCGTATAAAGATAATTGACTATAGATAATATGTAGAACTTTTATCCTTCAATTTTATTGCCATAATTGAGCTTGAATATATTGATATAATTGAGCTTGAAAAATTGTTAATATCTAATTTTGATTAAAAGGGCAGATATAACTTAAAGAAACTAAATATTCAGTGCAAAATTTTTGAAAAATTCAGCTTGTAGCAAAGTGAAGCTACACAACTTCAAATCTGACAAATATGCTCAATAAATAGACTTTTTAAAATAGTGCTATCTGTTCCTCAGAAAAAACAAGGGAAAGAAGTCGTTAAATGTTTAACAGTACTAAAAACAGCGAGTTGGCGTTGATAGTGGTGAAATACTAACTGAAGTTATAAAGGAATTAAAATGAGAAGAAATTTATAATTTAAACTTCTTTGCCGTTAATTTTGACGATTCAGATTCGTAGCAAATAAAACAACATACTTAGAATTTTATTTATACGATTAGGAAACTGTAAGATTTTTACTGAATACAGGAGGAGGCTCAATATCAACGACTTTATATCGTCGTATTTGTAAATTTCGCCGAAAAAGCTAATATTGCGTCATCGCTTGAGGTTTTTATCACACATAATATAAAGTGCGTCATGAATGACGTCATAGTTCAGGCTTTATTTTCTCAAATCTACTTTGAATGATTTTCATTTTATCGCGATTGGTGGAGTACTCAATTCGACACATTTTTTTATCTTTACTAAATTCGAACTCATTGTAAAATTCATTAAAAACTTGACAAAAGACTTCAAAGTATGACGTCATTTCAATCGCCTACGCGTTATCCAATTTTGAAAAAAACTTTATATTTGTCATCATATGACCGAAAGTGCCGAGAACACCGAAAATACCCGATATCGCCGAAATTTTACGAAAAACTTTTACTGATATTGGGCATCTCCCTCTACTGCGGTTTCGTTTTTTTAATAAACAAATGCGACTTACCGTTCATGACGTGTGCATGCGTATTACCGACTGAGTTAGTATTTGACAAAAGAGCAAAATTAACTGCTGTTATCAGAATAGCTACTGTCATTGCAAGTTCTAGTAGTAACTGTGATATGTAATAGTACCAAGGAGCTTTTTCTTCGAGTTTGTCATAACTGTTGTATGTTAAAAGGATCAATACCGTTGAATAAGTCAGATAGAATAAATTCAAAGTATCTGCCCAGTTTGTCAGATAGTCAGAATACTCATTGTAATCGTTGATTCGATGAAAATCAATCTGACGATAAGTCCACATGGCAATCCAGTAAACTGAAAATTAAATTAGCAATACAATGATATGCAACCCATGGGTTGGCCCAATCGGATCAAATTTTATGACGGTATATCAGATCCACTTTTTTTCCGATCGTACCGATCCGATTCGATACAAAAAAAAGTGTGCCGACCCCTGATTCAACCAGCCGTCTAATATCATTCATATTATATTAACAATGATTTTTTCTGTCAAAGTTGTATGTTTTGCGGAAAACACTTATTTGTATTATGTTAACTCGTAGACTTTAGAAATGAATTTGTACCCAGACTCGATTCTGACGACGCGTCGCTATTCTTATAAATCGAGCCATATAAGCAAAGTTTCATTACAGTCATACACCTCCAACTGGAACACCTCAATTCTGAATTTTCGCTCAATCTGAAGCGCTATAAAAAGACTTTTTAAGTTGATCAAAACCAGAATTTAAAACGCTATCTTTCAACTCAAAAATTACTGCAAAAGACTCTTAAATTGGGTGCAAATTCAAAATTAAGGTGTACCAGTGAGAGGTGTATGACTGTATTAAAAATCGGAACTTATTGGTGCCTATTAGATTTCGTTAGATTTAGATCAAGTTCAGACTTTGTGAGTTTTATTCACTGTATTTTTGAAATACTTGATAATGCAATAAAGCGAAACGTCGTAAAGATATTTGAATACAATTTTCATTATCAACCTTCATTTTTTATTATCTTACGATACAATTCAGCCAACTTGCTACAAAATCAAAAAAACAATTTTTTTAACGAAATAAAAACTTTAATGGGGTACTCACCGGTTTTGAATTTTAGTTGGGGCTAAGAACAACGAAACAAGTTATAGACATCTGAAGCTTTAAAAGAGATCTATCTTTTGCTTCGGACAAAAGAAAAACAGTTATTTCAGCACACACGCACCAATGGAGATAGTCTAGACCACTGATTTGGACTTCATGTTTTACTCGGAAACGGCTAATGGAATTGATTACTTGTAGAAAACATGACGTCCCAGGTGCAGTTATCGTAAAGTATTTACGCGAAATTTCGATCAGACTTGTTCTAGAAGAGACATGAAAAACTGTTAATTGAATGGATTTTAGAATTTGTAGCTCAGTTTCACTAAAAAAACAACTGGTACAATGTTTCTTTAAAATTGGTATTATTAGGAGAACATGTCTTCTCATAATCTTGCGAAAACATTTTTTTACTCGCTTCCTTAATCAGAAAATTGCATTTTGGTTCGCCGAAGTCGTTTTTGGTATTTGAATTATTATCCTCCGATTGCGACGTACTCCTCAATTGAAGCTACTGCCACTGAATAACAAGTTGCCTACATTTTACTTATTTTAGAATTCATTAAAATGGTTAGTATTTCTCAAAAAATACTAAAAAATCTAAAAAACTCGAATTTTGAAATCAATCAAATTTTTTGTAAGAGCAGAAATCTATTGTGTCCTTCCTGGGCTATTGTGCAGTTTTATGTTCCCTACCGTGAACTTACGTTGTACCCCCTTAATTGGGATAAAAAAAATAACGCAAAAATGACCTCCAGTTACACACAAAAGTGCAATAATAATATGAATTTAAACTTTACTTTTATTTTAAACTACGGCATAGTAAACTTCAAATAATTTTCTATCCGTCTGTCTAAAAATAATTGTACGTTTTTCACAAAATTTTGTAGTAAAATGAATCTTAAATTGTTCATGCCTTCAGTTTTGTAACTCTAAAATACGTCTAACTAAGAGCTATCATTGTTTGTTTCTGCAAGTTAAGTATTTTTCGGTTAGCGGTTTTTCGATTAAGAGCAAACCGGTCACCTGGTGAACCAAAATGACCGGTCAAATTTCAAGGTCAATTTCAAGTTCATTGTAGAGACTTGAAAGTACCCCCAAAATAATCGGAAGGGTCGACTTTTTGATGAAAATATTAAAACTGTGAGTCAATTATGTAGTGAAAGGTGACCAGAGAGCAGACACTAGTCCATTTTTTGAGATTTCACAGGGGAATTGTTGCTATCTGGCGACCTTTTAGTACATAGTTGACCCATAGTTGCTAATATTTTCATCAAAAAGTCGACTCTTCCGATTCAAAGAATATATATTTTGGTCAATTTTTCGTGATTATACAGGTAGTTCCCAACCCGGTTCTGGAGAAGCCGTATGTCAAAAAAGTTTTTGCTCTCTAGCGACCTTTCAGTACATTATTGACCCATAGTTGCTAATACGCTCATGAGAAAGTCGACCCTTCCGATTCTTTTGAGGGTACTTGCAAGTCTAAAAAATGAACTTGAGGTTGACCTTGTGTGTTGACCAGTTTTTGCTCTCTAGCGACCTTTCAGTACATTATTGACCAATATTTGCTGATACGTTCATCAGAAAGTTGACCATTCCGATTCTTTGGGGGTTTTTTCAAGTCTATACGATGAACTTGAGATTGACCTTGGACTTTGACCGGTCATTAGAGGTCAAATATTGGTCGCCGACCCTCAATCAAAAAAACGGCTAACCGAAAAACGATTAATTTTCACTTGCCAAAAAAACAGCCTTCCAGCACTTCATACGGCTTCTCCAGAACCGGGTTGGGAACTACCTGGAAAATTTTTTTTGGAAAATTTTTTGAAGAACAAAAAAATCCTACGTCTTAAAATGACCAGAAAAATATTCTCTACAAGATAGCTTAAACACATTAAAACCGATTTTTTATTTTTGAAATTCCTAATTTCAAATCGTCAAGCTCATTTATCATAATAAAGGTATTATCAAAAATTAAGGGCGGTGGCCCATAACTCCAACCACGATAGCAGCG
>SCLH01062955.1:0-11005 GCA_004367855.1 Oikopleura vanhoeffeni
ACCAATCTGCCACATCGCTGCTACCCCCTTAAACAATTTAAATCCGTTTTTGAGATTAACATTTCAAAATTATTTGAAATATTTTTGTGATTCAGTTTGATCATTTAGATCTGCACATTCTGATGTGGTAGGCCTTTGAGCGTTAAGTTTTTGAATCGGGTTTTTCCTATTTTTAGGTGAAGGTGTTTGTGAACTTCAACTCTCAGCAAAGGCTTGAGCGTCAAAGCCTCCAATTTCGACCTTTAAACCAATTTATTGAACAAAAACTTAAACTCATAGCAATTCAAGAGGCCGGAAATGACCGTAAAAATGTGAGATTATGTATCTGATCTCAAAAGTATCGGATATGATATCCCGTAGAGCTTAAGGGGTCATCTCCTTAATTAATTACATCTGTTAAAAAGTTTAGTCAGGTTTTTAAAAGTGTAGTAAATGGTTTGTGGTTTCACTTAGCGCCATCTTACCGCAATTCTTACCGTACAACTTTTTCGCTCGAAATAATAGGGTCGTGTTCACTTATACGGACCCGAAAATGTCTACTAGATGCATCAATAAAGTCGGTACTCATTTTTGACTTTCAAAGTTCTTATTCAAAATTGTGGATTTAAATTTGAAAGGAAACTTTAGATCTCGTGGGTTTATGTTTGAACTTATATTTCTGAAAGTTGATAGAAAGAAGGCACTTTATCCTGATCCAGTGCATAAAGGCTCGCTATCGAAATCACAGTCAATTAAATTGCATTGTTTTTCACATGCTTTAAAAATTTGATTTCCAGGACATTGTGGCTCTTGCATTCGAGATAAAGCTGGCCAGTTACAGAAAATTTGATGGTTTTCTGGTAATTTGTCCGGAACAAGTTCTTTGCAAGTTCGTATAAAATCGATCAACATGATTTGTTTTCCAAGTTCAAGTTTTTCTAGGGTGTTATGACCGCATAGTTCTAGAGAACACGCGTGAAGTTTTTTGTTCATTTCTAAGTGTATTTGACAATCTTTCAGCCATTGACTTTGTAATAATAATTCACATTCATGATAGTATTTGCCCCATGATTCAAGTTCTTCTTCAGTGGGCCCAAGATATATGCCTTCTAAATGAGAGTTCTTTGCTTTTCCTTTGGCTTTTCTACGTTTGCTTGGTGCTTCATTAGGTACTACATTTCAACTTAACAAACCAGATTTATCAACTACAAAACTGTACAAAAAATGAAAAACTTAAGACTCAGAACTCCTAAAAAGAGAAAATTCAAAATTTCAAAGGATCATATTTTAATCCTTTTTTAAGAAAATATACATGGTGGAGCCCATATATCGCCCATATTGCCTGCCCAATATCACCGGATTTGCCAATATCATCGTAAAAAACCTACGCAATATCAGGATTTTCAGCGAAATTTATGCCGGTGCCCAGAATCTAGCCCCAGATCACCGAAAGAGCCAATATCTCCGACAATTCCAATATTGCTGAAAGTGCCCAATATCGCCAATTTTTTGAGGGTGATACGAAGTGTCTAATGGAAGAAATTTTTGCATAAAAAGCCGAAAAATTGTCTTTTTTCACGTCCCTAGAATAAAAGTTTTGAATGCAAATAATTTTGTTAAATATTGTTATTAGATATCATAAAATCGGTGTTAAATGATAAAAGGGAAAACTTATACTTGTATTTGTTAAATTATTCCTAAAATCCAGCTGTTAGCTACTTCTTGTTCTATTTTACTTTGTTCAAAACCATGTATATTTTCTATAAACGTCAATTGAGTTCCATCTTTTTTTATAAACTCATCTTCAATTTCTTGATTATTGTTACCGCAAATTCCTGATAACGCGCCATAATAGTATCCTGGAACCGTAATATTAGCGTAATGACGAGAAACATGGATTTCTAGACCAAAATATAGCTTAAGCTTTTGACTTCCACCCTTATTTTCATATTTATAATCAGATGTTTTTTTTCGTTTTAGTTTTTTCCAATTACCATCATTTCATTTATCAATTTGAGCACCGCCTGTACCAACAATTTTTATTTTTGTCAATTGTTCTCCAAGGTAGAAACTAATAGTTGCTGTATATGAGGTTAATCTAATTAGTTTTAGGCGTATACATTGATTCAATGCAGAATCAAATGATTATTTTTAATCAATCAAAAAGTTGAAAAGTTTAACCCTATAAACATTAATAATCGATGCCGAAGGGTTTAGTTTTGCAGATAAATCTCCCAGTACTAACGCTGGTCACATCCTATATCTTTCCTTATCTCATTTGAAGCAAAAAACAACTTTAAAAAGTTGTTAAACATTTTTTGTAACATTTTTCTGAAATAAAGCTTAAGAGCGCTACATATCGAAATTGAGGAAAATTGAGCATTGTTGAGATTCATTTACGTACATGTACTTGATTTCATCGCATAAAAACTAAAGGTTGATAACGGGAAATGTACTACAATGACAATTTGAAAATATGCCATCTAAGATTTTATAGTATTTGTGAAAACTTGATCCTAACTGCCGAGTAACTGTAAGTAACTTTTAACTTATTTTAATCAACTTTTTGAAGGTCGGAATTTACAAATAAAAATTTGCAATTTGAATATTCTCAAACTTTTTTATTTATTAACCATTCCATTACTGAAAAGCGAAATTGGTTGCCTTTCCGTGCTCATCGAAACTTGAAAACTTTCTTGGTCGAATATTGTCTTTAGTTTTTGATAAAACATATTCAGCGATTCCATACACATCATTTTGAGCACCATCAAAGGGTCTCCCGATGCAATGCATGTATTAAAACGTTTTGATTGGCAAATAAAATCACCTTTTTCTGGTTTTTCATTCGATGGGGAGATATATTTTTGTAAATTGCATAATTCTCCTGCTCCACACAACTCAGATTCACAGCTAGCAGTTAAAAACCCATTTTTATAAACTTGTATGTGATCACAATCACCGCTGGATACTCGACAATTTTCTGTATTACAAACGGAATGTTACAAGAATCTTTAAATTTTTAAGCTGCTAAAACTAACATGCGTTTCAAACTTTCTTCGAATGCGGTCAAATACAACTGTAACTGATTCAAGAGTAAAATTTAAAAAGGGGAAATGTAAAGAGCTGAAATTTGAATTCAGATTTTCTACAAACAATAGTATTTCGGACAAATATGATATAATTTGACAGAGAATTTCATTTTGTGCAGTGTGAGCTTATTTTATTTGTTTTTGAAAATAATTGCATCATCAATTTTTGTATTTTTAAAATATTTCCCCGAATTTGAGTCGATAACTTTTTACGAAAATAACCATAAAATCAGATAAAAATGAACAGGTGAGAAAAAGTGTTCACAAACGGACGTATCTCTTATTTTGTAGAAAATTTCTCGTTGTTTGTTCAAGTTCTAAAGATTATTTATAAATTTTGAATTTTTACAAACAAAATAAGTTTTAGATAAAAAATATTTCATGTTCAAAATCATAATTTATAATTTTTTAATATTTAGATTCGAAATAAAAGGTACCAATTTCGACCTTAAAATTTTTCTTAATATTTTACTATTTAAAGTGAAGACACTCAAAATACTGCCGAAAAACGGTTAAACTTCAACCATTTAATTGTATACAACATTTTCGTTTTATCAACTAGTTTTTAATTTATTCTTATTCATTTAAAATGAATCATTTTCAAGATATCAGTAATAAGTAAGATTTCAAGTCCATAAAAATAATTTGAACTACAGGGCTTGAAGCGTAATGAAGGAGATACATTATCTAAGATAATGAGTACATTGGATAGCGCATTAACGGCAAATTTTAACGTCCAGAAAGCAGTTTTATTGCGTTTATTTTCAAAATTTCAACAAAAACTAGAAATTGACTAGTCTTTTCTGAGACTTTAAAGAAAAAATCTAAACGTGGTATGTAATGATGATAAGCTAGGCTTTGCGATGAATTTAATGCACAAATTTAAAATTTTCTATATATTTTTAAGGAGAAGTAGGCTGTGTTGTGCGATGCGCATTCATATATGGAAGTGGAATTGCAAATAACGATGAGGAGTGGTCGCTTTAGTGCTTTTTGGGATGCCTACTAATAATCATATTCTGAGCCTTGGATAAAGTATCTGATGCACTGAATGATACTGGCAACGTCCTGAAAAGTTGTACTAAGTATTTAAAAAAAAATCTGAAGCCAGGTTTCTCAGAAACTTCAGTTGTCAATGTGGAAAAAGAGCCCAAGTGCCGTCACTCACATCCATAACGAATTTCAAGTGAATAAGGGTCGGTCTCACCTAAACGACCTTGAATCGGTATAAATCCGTTGAGCGGGTACAGTATGTGTTTTTTTACTTGTGAAATGAAAATTGTCATTTAAGTACGGATACGGCCAATAAAAATGGTAACTAGCTGAATTAAAAACAGCGCTACCAAGTGGTCGGACAAAATCTACGGTAGTGATATTATCAAAACGATTATACAACATCGTTATAAAGTAATTTCATTTTTCAGCACCACCATTTTTGCTTCGCACCACCAAAGTTCATCGAGTGTATATAAAATTTGAGATTTCAATTTTGAGTAAAATTGTTCAGCGGATTTTTAATCATAATTTTAAGGTGAAAAAAGCCCGGAAGTTTAACTATATTTAAAAAAAAAGGGAATTCCGATTTTTGACCACTTGAAACAGCGCCACCAAGTGATGGCATCAAAAAATTTCAAAACCATTTTTTCACCACCAAAAAATACCTACGCCCATAAAGTTTCAGATTCATACGACCTTTTAATCGAGTAACAGTTTTTTTGCTCGGGAGGCCTAATTATATCGTAAAAATTAGTTCCTAAACATAAATTTGCCGTATTTTTTGCTAAACAAAGGATATAAAAAAAAAGAACATAACTTTTATTTTCGAAAACCTGCTGACAATAATTCAAATTAATATAAAAAGAGACCAAATATCACTATTAAAAATAAACTTTCAAGAACTTCCCTGACACATTGCAATTTCCAATTCGTGTTTTTTGTCCTCCTCCACAAGATTCTGAGCACTTTCCCCAATCATCCCAGATAACCTCACAAGTTGGTGCTATCAAAATAACATTTCAATCATTGATTCAAAAAAAGACAATGTTTGTCAGACATAGAGCATAAATTTATTTTTTTGTCAACTTCCCATAAAAGTACGAATTTTACAAGTGCGCTTATAAGCGCCCAGGAATTTGACTGATCAAGCCGACCATGTTATATAAAGGTTGAAATTACAAGTTAATGTCGGAAGCAACAAATTTTCGGTAAAATCTAATGCCTGGTCTGCCTACTAAACTATCGTTTCTTTCTTGCAGTAACCGTTTCATCGCAGAAAAAAATAAATTTTTGATTAATATTTTAAAAAATGCCTTTATAACCTACAAAAAGTGCGTATTTCATTTTTTGATCATAGTTTCATTTTATTCTTGCATTAAAACCAGTTGGGTCATCTTATACAATTAAATGAAAACTTTGTATTTTTCGGACGATCTTTTTTTTTGTTGCACATGTTTTGTTCTTCAAATTGGCAGACTTTCTTCTCCTACGCGTTTTCATATTAAAAGATACGAGAAAAAAATGTATACTTCATTATATGACAGATATAAATTGAACAAGTGTTTAAGATAAACCTGTGGTGATTTTAGAGCTGTGAATGGTAACGCCTTGAGACACATCTCCCAAATTCACAGCAACATCTTTCAATATAAAAGGTTGTAGATTGATACTTTGGAACATTAAAAAATCAAAAATTTTGATTGTGAAAATGGAGTGGTTTTCATTATTGACATCAAATTTTTTTGACTTGCGTAAGAATTATTGTATCCAAAAGTCAGTACGCAGACTCGTGGACCATGGTGAAATCAAAAGATCCGTTTATTGAACTCTTGAAGTGAATTTCGGATGTGTCGTGTTCACATAAATTGCGGATTGTAGAACCATCAAAGCTAGTTATCTGTGCCCATATGCATGACTTTTTAGGTATTCTTCTGTTCTATCGGGTTTATCTCAACATACATCGAAAGTGAAACATTGATTCTTTTGTACATGCTGGAATATTCAGAAAAAGTACTATAATCATATTTTTAAGCGGTATCTTTGATGTCAAATATTTTCTGACAAATGATTTCAACGACAAATGACGCAATGAAACCTGAATCTTTTATTTTTTTTTAATTCAAGGGGTACTCAACAGTTTTTAAGATTTTTAGATTTGGGCTTCAGAATGAAAGAAACAAGTTATCAAAATTCTGAAAACCCTGAAATGAAGAATCCATCCTTTTGATCCGACTAAAGATTTTTTTGGGCACCACAGCACAAGTGGGAGTAGAGTTCTAGAAGACTGATTTTGACTTCAATGTCGTTTTATCTCGGAAACGGCTCAATGGAAATTGATGAAAGTTTGTAAGAAAAACGGAAAAAAAACGGCTTTTTATTGAGTTATTATGTCTCTAACCTGAATTAAAAACCGTTGAGTACCCCTTAAGATAAAAGTAAGAATCGGATTTTTCGAAGATTTGACCAGGTCGGGTTATGTCGATTTTTTTAATTTCCGGGTTAAGCGTTGGGTCGGGTTTTAAGCGTCGAGACAAGTACTTTTTGCCTGGTCTTGTGAATGTCAAGAATTGCGAAAATCTAAAACAAAATATAGCATCAATTGTAATGATTTCTATGAATTATATCAAAATACTCAATGTTACGTTATGAAGCAATATGCGTCACAGATGTTTTTAAGCACAAATTATAACGGTAATTTGGGCGAACAAAAAATACATTTTCGCTCCTTTTCTCTCATTCGTATTTTCACTTTTAGAGAAATAAACTCATATTTAAAACCCAGCGTCGTTTTACTTTGCAGCTACTCACGTTAATAAATACAGACTTGTGTCTGTAACAGTGGTAGAGTGAACCAAGAAGTGAACCTCAAACTAGGATCTCGTTGGATTTTTTATTTTTTTTTAGTTTAAAAATCAGAGAAAAAAATATTGAATCACGGTAATATTGTTCAAAATCCTAGGGACTAACTAGGTACTAGAACCCGTCGCGGCTAGTATAAAAAATCAAAAACCCAGCTGAAACCTGGTATTTCAAAAGTCCAAGTATCAAAAGTTCATTTTACATTTAACGGTAAATAATTCATCATGTCGTTCAAGGAGCTTAACGCTCAAATTATTTTTTTCAAAAAACAAGAAGCCGATTGTACTGACCAAAATGAACTTATAATTATCAAAGAAAATATAACAAATATTTACGCTAAAATTAGGGAAATAGTGAATAGACCCGATAACGCACTCGGTGTTAAAACTGAGGGCAGTTATCAAAATCAGAACGCAAAACTGATCGAGCGCACTTTAGCTGCGCAGCCGATTTTTTACGGTACCGATACTGCCGAAGCAGGAGGATTTTTAAACAAAATGGAACAACTGTTCATTTTGCTAGTGAAAGAGGTTGACCCTAACCTTGAGTCCGAATTAGTTATGCATGCAAAATTGAAATTCGGAACTAACGTTTTCAGCCAAATGAGAGCTTCCGAAGAAAAATTAGACACTTTCGTTAAATTTAAAAAATTTATCACTTCACGTTTCGCGGGGCAATATAATGCGTTTCAGAGAGTTTCTAAAATATTTGACATACCATTTAATTCTAACGATAAGTACCACGTTTATAGTACCAAATTAACTGAAGAACTTCAGTCGTGTGTTGAAGCTATTAAAGAACATTACGGTAATATTGATGAATCTAAACCACTTAGTGCAGAGACTGTGGTAGAATTTTTTGGCGGCCTTCTTATGGCTCAAAAAATAAAAATAGCAGATTATCAGATTTACCGTGATATGGTTTTAGATTTTGACCGCTTGACTAGCGCTACAACAGTAGCTGCTAAAGCTGAATTTTATAGGGAAAGAACCTCTAGTGCATCAAATAGTACATTTTGGGCGGGAAATCAAATTAAACGTGGCAATCAAAATAAAACCGGTTATCAAAATAACCGCCAACGTCAAGATAATCGGGCTATGTCTATTAAAAATACCGATAAGACACTCAAAACAGTCGGAACAACTTCCGAGTTGAATAAAACGCCTATTGTTTATAATGTTGTAGACGATAATACCGATAAAACAGAAACTTTTCATTCTCTTTTGGGCCCAGAGAGCCTTTTTCAGTGAAGACCGGAATCAAGAAGCGAGGATTACCGGTCCCGGCAAAAAATGTCAACTCGCATTGTTATAACGTTAAGTCACTTCGACCAAAATTAATGATTGACATTAAAATTGTCACCAATAGTTTTTTCGAAAATAGTGCCTGTTTAGACACAGGAAGTTATTTAAATTTGATACCAAAATCTTTGGTCGAAAAACATAACGTTAACTCGGAGCCGCATAACGGCACAATAAGTGGTATTGAAAACAAAACCTTGCCTATACTGGGAACATTTGAGTGTACAGTAGCGTACAGTCAAGGTTATGTAAGAAACGTAATTTTTCATATTATCGATACCAAAATACCCATTATTTTAGGGTTAAAATTTTTGAACCACGATAATATTGAGTCATTTTCTTGTTGTAAAAAGGGCTTAACTCTTCACAGAAAAATTAACGGTAAATTGTTTCAAAATAGAATTCCGTATAGCAATGAAATTTTTGCATTTAAAAGCTTGATAGTGGATACACCACTACAACCGTCTAAGGTACAAATGGTAAAAACAATTTTGGGAGTTTCGATTAACCCCGTGGCTAACGTTAGTGAAATTGAGGAGCTCTCAAGCATATTATTACAGTTTTCGGACGTTTTTGGTAAAGACGGAAACAGCGAACTTGGGCTTTACCCAGGCGAGGTTCCTATCGATACAGTAGAAGGAAAAGCCGAAGCAGTACGTCAGCATCCGTTACCTGCTGCTTATAAAGAGGGTTTAAATGAAGAAATAGCTCGTATGCTCAAAATGGATATAATCGAGGACTGTAAAGATCCCAAAGGCTGGAATTCGCCTATTTTACCGGTAAAAAAGAAAAATGGAGAAATAAGGTTATGTTGTAATTTTAAAAAAACCGTTAATTTACATTTAAGTGAAAGTTCCGATAAATTTCAACTGCCTTGTGCAGAAACACTTTTTCACGAAATTGGCCAATCAAATCGTTACTTTGGAAGTATAGACGTAAAAGCGGGTTATTGGCAATTACGAATTAAAGAGCCAGATCGGCATAAAACAGCATTTCAATACGGTAACCGCTGTTTTCAGTTTAAAAGACTGCCATTTGGACTAAAATCTTCCGGCGATTTTTTTTGTCGCGCAATCAGCACAGCTCTTCAAGATATAAGAAATACCGATAATATAAAAAATTTCGTAGACGATATTTTAATACATAGTGTAGACTTTGAAACCTTCACAAAATCTGTTTGCGAGGTGTTAACGGTATGCCGAAAATACAATATTCGCTTGAATGGCGAAAAATGTAAATTTTTATACGCAAACACAAAATTTCTTGGTCGAATTTTAAGCAAAGATGGGTATCAAGCAGACCCAGATAACGTTCAGGCCATTAAAGCTATGCAGCCACCTAGAACTCGAAGAGAGCTACAAGTAACTATAGGTCGAATGAATTGGCTCAGGATTTTTTTATCCAGTAATATAGGAGAATCTGTCGCCGAATTTTGTTTTAGCGGTATCATTAAAGAGCTTTCAAAATTAAACAAAAAAAATGTAAAATTTTCTTGGCCAAAATCAGCCGATTTAGCTTTTGAGGAAGCTAAAAATAGGCTTTCCTCTGACCGCGTTATATCATACGCAAATTTCGAGAAAGACTTTGTTCTTATAACTGACGCAAGTACAGTAGCCGTAGCAGGCGTTTTAATTCAATTTATCGATAATAAACAGCGTATTGTATCATGTGTCAGTAAAACTTTGACAGAAACCGAACAAAAATGGTCTGCCACCGAGCGCGAAGCATACGGTATATTATATTCCTGCGAAAAGTTAAGTTATTTTTTAAAAGGACGCCAGTTCTTGCTTTTAACGGATCATAAATCTTTAACTTATTTAGATTCTAACGTTTTTTCCAATTGTAAAATTTCACGGTGGCAAGAGCGCCTTAGTGAATTTAATTTTGTTTGTCAGTATATCGAAGGCGAAAATAATGTCTTTGCAGACATGTTTAGTCGACCAATGATAAATGTTTCTAAGTCTGAAAATTTACCGGTAAAAAAAACTTTAGGTCAATTTTATAGCATACCGGATTCACCAGTTCGAATATACGTCCCTTCGTGGACACTTGCGTTAGGAAAATTTCCAGAAAAAATAATTTTGGAGAAAACTTCGTTCTATTCAGCTACCTCATTTTTAACGGTACAAAACAATTTTTGCGAAAAAAGCCCCATAACAGAGCTTTCAGATATAGCCCTTAGTCAGAGAGATGACACTAAATTAGTTAAGATAATAAATTTAATAGAAAATAACGTTAAACCGGATTTATGGAACCTAGACCAGAGAGACGAGGATTTAAAAATTTTTTCAAAATACAAAAATAAGCTTAAAATTGATGAAATTACTCGAATTTTGCTTATTAATATTGTTACCGATAAAATAATTTTACCTCGAGCATTAGTACCAAAATATTTAGGCATATGCCACGACCAAGCCGGTCATTACGGTATCGAACGAGTATGTCACCACCTACGCAATGTGTTTTGGCCCGCAAAAAAAGAAGATATCGTTAATTACGTAAATTCTTGTAAAATGTGCCTTCAGCGAAAAGGAAGTTACACTCAACCGGCTACACCCCCTTTAAAACATATCAACCACGGTACAGGTTGTTTTCGATCCATAACCGTCGATTTTGTTCATATGCCAGCATCAAAAACGGGAAAACGATATATTTTGACTATCATGGATAATTTTTCCCGTTGGCTGTACTGTCACCCTACCGTTAGAGACCGCGCAGAAGATGCGGTTGATGGCCTTATCACATTTATTTTAGAAAATGGCATCCCAGAAACAATTGAAT
>SCLH01062956.1:5886-18306 GCA_004367855.1 Oikopleura vanhoeffeni
AAATCGCGAGATCAAAGATAGATCTTCCTAATGTGTGTTTCAAAAATCTCCAGTCTGTATTTTTCTAACCGTACGAAGCCTCTGAAATCCCAAAAATCACTATAACTACCCCATTAAAGTCACCTCCTATTGGTCACTCTAAGAAAACAAAAAAAAATTCAACCGCACAAACGAGCTTTACTCGAGCTTAAAAATTTCCGAAAAAAAAGTGCTTCAATCAAAATATATCGTCTTGACGTAAGCCAACTTTCTAGTCTGTGTTTCACTGGCTTTCTTTTGAGCTTAATTTCGGAAAAATTGAAGCACTTTTTTTTCGGAAATTTGACAAAAAGAATCATATTTCGAGTTTTAGCTGGAAATTTCAAATTCGCCCTTGAGAGTCTTTAGATAATGAAAATAAAAGATTATTGAAAAAAAAATCATGAGAAGCGGTTAGTAGACGAAGCCAAATATAACTTTTTCAGAATTGATTTTGGCACTTTTCTAGTCCCGGTAGAGCTCGTTTGTGCGGTTGAAATTTCTTTTGTTTTCTCAGAGTGACCAATTGAACCCTTTTCTTGCGATCTATCGTAAAATGAACATTTTCGCACGAATCAATCGCAAAAGTAACCTGTTTCCCATTCTCAGCTTTTTCAGGAGAGCCGAATTCAAAATATACGTAATTTGCTTTTATATTTATCTTAATTTGAAAATTATTTTTTGATTCCAACAGATAAATGTCAATCAGACAAAAAGTATGCAAGTAGAACTAACGCACTGCGCAGTTATTGGAGATGAACAGTACATTTCCATGAGCCTACCATGACGTAGTATCACGTGGTTTACAGATACCAACGTTTTTCTCAACTCAAATTTTATAGTTAAAAATCCTTTTTTTTTCAATTATTGAAATTATATATTATGAAATTAAGTCCCAAAATTATAGTTCAATTAGAATTTTTATAAATCAGATGAACGCGTTTTGGTGCTGTGAGTGTGCAAATTGTACCCTTCTGAAAGGGTATTTAGCTCGGGGGGAACTTTTTTTTTCTATGCCTCGGTGGTTTAAAGAATATTGATTAATATTTCTTAGTTGTCCTCCAGAGAGGTCAAAGTAACATGTCAAAATTAAAATTTAGTCGGAAAAAAATATTTTTTTTCTAAATTTTTATTCAAATTAGAAATTTTCATAACCTTTCGGACGCAAAAGTCGTATTTTAAACTAAGAAGAGCTAGAGCGGTCTGTTTTCTTGATTTGAACTCAAACGTGGCTTCTTTTTAGTCTATAACTCACAATCGTACCAAAAATTTCGGAAAAAATATTAAAATTTTTTCTGAGTGTCGAAAATAAAAAATCTTTTCTGCTCTAGCGCTCGAACGGTTGAATATTTGGGTCATAGTTTATAATATACGTTTCCAAAAACATTCAACTTACGAATCGTTTGGTCTTAAAAACCTGATTGGACGAAATGGATTTCAAAATAAATATTCTTCAATCGTACTCCTGGGAGTTAAAAAATGAAATCGTTACAGTGACACAAAATTTTGTTGACAATTATTACAGAAAAACTATAGTGCGACAGAAAATAGTTTGCCATGTAGCTGAGGAAAAAAAAATACAACTTCCCCGTGGACAAAATAGCAAAACAGTTCCTTTTCGCAAATTTTGATACTCTTTTAGTGGTAAATCAAAAAAAAATACGACAACAATTTTTCCGGCTTTGAATTTCGCAGATAATTAAATTTAAGAACATTTCCTAAATAGGACGGAAAAAAATATGGCTTTTCAAGAAATTTTTTTGCTCCTGGTTACTCTCATTTACCGGTGTGGTTCAACATGCTATTAAAAATATAATTTAAAAAGTTTTCCAGAGATTACGAACTAACTTATCAGAATGTTTTAAGTCACTTCCTATGTCTATGCCGAGGGAAATATTAGCATTCAAAGTCCATTTGCTTATAGACCTTCTTAAAGGGAGTGGGTGTCGGCATAATTTGAGCTTTCCGAGGCCATTTTCGCCAAACTAGCAAAGGTGATATTCCCAAATATTTGTAACTAACAGAACCACCCTTCGCGTAATTTTAAACTTAACAGTAATTGCTGGTACAATCCACTACCCGACACCTTACGCTTTAAGAAAGCTTCTTAAAAGACACGCAGTTCGTACCTCCTCCTTCAATTTTCATCATTTTATTTATTATTTTTTTTGTGTCAGGCTCCGAGAAAGCCTAACAATAATGCAAAATGCTTTTGTTTAAAAAATTTTGCTTTCGGCGGACAAAAACGCAAAAGATAAATAAATTTGTGAAATGATCAGTTTGGGAGGCTCAGCAAAAGGTATCTCTCCACCAGTTTGAGAGATATTAGTTTCGACTCATACTGCATCTGAAGCAACAGGACTTGTTTTTACAATGCATCAGAGAGTTTTCTTGAAATTTTGATTGGCGTCTCTGGGGTGGGGGCTCATGTCAACTTTCATGTTTAGCCAAATTGTTTTGAAATGGTCAGTTTGGGAGGCTCAGGCAAAAGGAATTCCTCCACCAGTTTAAAGATACAGTTTCGGCTCATACTGCATTGAAAGCACAAAGCCTTGTTTGAGCAATCCATTAGAGAGTTTTTGTTGAAATTTTGATCCGGCGTCTCTTGCGGCCATGTTCAACTTTTCATTTTGAGCCTAAATTTTTGACAAAATTTAGAAACCAGAAAAAATGCTTCAAAAAATTTTTTCCTGTTATACAAACACTTTTATGAATTTTGGTGCACTTTTGAACTCGGTAGCGTCAAAAAGAAACAATTAGCGCACTTTCAATTAAATCATAATAAATCAATAATTTTTGTTTTCGTTTTTTTGGCCGGCCAAAAGCAAATTCGAGTAAAGGACAATAATGCATTATGTGTGAGGCTTCTATGGCTGACTACAAAAAATGAATAATAAAAAATGATGAAACTTGAAGGAGTAGGTACGAACTGCGTGTCTTTTTAGAGAGCTTTTTAAAGCGTAGGTGGGATTGTATCAGATTACTGTTAAGTTTAAAATTACGTGCGAAGGTTGGGTTCTGTTAGTTACAAAGTGTTGAATATCAAACCTTTTGCTAGTTTGGCGGAAATGACCTTGGAAGAGGGTAAAATCAGCGAGACTCGGCACTCCCTTAAGGATATACTTAAATTTTTTCATAATTATATGAAGAAGACAATGTAAATGTTCAGCACTTCATTTCCGCTGTGTGGAAAGAGTGAATTATTTTGGAATGCTTGAGTTTTCAAAATTTGTGATTGTTGAAAAGAATTTTACTCTCGAATAAATAAAAAGTCAGTCAGGAGATCTAAAGAACAAAAACGTAACTGCAGAAGATTAGAATTAAATTTTCTAAAAAGTGAATTCCTAGAAATAAGATCCAATTGCCAGTCTCTAATTACCAGGTGTTTTAAGAGTTGTTCGCGAAAACTCAAGGAAAAAATAAAAAATATTATTTCGAACCATCAATTTCTTAAAATGTTAATATCCCCGAAAACGGCCTGGAAATTTTACAATATTAAATTCAAAAGCTCTTAGAATTAATGCGTTTTTTGGAAAAACCGATTTGGCAAATTAATGCTCCTATTCAAAACCTATTTCCTCTTGAATTTAAGAGATAATATTCTACATCCACATTTTATATAATCCTGCAAACGCTTGTCGTAGGTGTATATCGAATATGTTCAAATCTATTTTTGCAGTTTTTCTTGGAGAGCGGCCAGAATCAAATGTGAAAAATTCAGAATATTACTTTAAATAAATTTTAACTCTCAGTTCATTTAAATGAATCAATTTTAATGTGATTCCAACTGAGATTTTTTACAGGGAATTAGAAATTTCTCTAGAATCTTGGAATATATCTATTCTTCGTCAACTATAAGAACTATGAGACTTCGCTGCCTGTCTCATTTCTCGGTTGCAAGAAAGTAATAAATATATAGGCATTATCGCGTCGAAATTAGAGCCCAATCGATTCAGAATAGCGCTATATCAATTACGGCGGATCCTGGTCATTTTTTACTAGTTTTAAGCCAATTTTTCTTTATTCGGCTTTTAAAAACAACTCATCCGATAACCATTCTTAGATAGCTCAAACTGAGCAGAAATTATCTTGTGAAAAAAATAAAAAAAAATTGGTTCATCGTTACTCAATTTTATTTTATCTTTTTTCTGAGATTACTGTAATTGTTAATTATAGTTTTTCTTAAAAAAATTGGTAACAACGTCGGATTTCGGACCAATTTTTTAAATTCAATTAATTAACCAGATATTTGTGCTCTGTTTAGCTATCTAAGATATCAATCGATGAGTGCTTATTGCAAACAGTGATAAATACAATTTTTGGCTAAAAATTAGGGAGTAAAAATGACCAGGAGCCCCGTAATCGATATTATTTTTGATCAAAGAATCAGTTATTTTAATATATTTAGTTGATGAATGGCTTTATCAATAACCCATTAAGACAAGACTCAATAAAATATTTTTAAGATGGAATAGACCCGGACAAAATAACCTATGCCAGATGAATGATAAAGAGCCAGGATGGGATCACCAAGGGGGACAGGACAATCATTCGTGGAATCCGGATTGGAAGGAAGACAAAAATGGGGTTGAAATATCTTTCGCATCAAAAAGTCAAAATCATTGCTAGTTTGCATGCTAAAGATACACCGCCCATAAGCTATCTGTTGTATGATTTTTTTAAAAACAATAATGATAAACAATTTTGTGCTAGTAATGTGTAATTTTAAACTATTTAAAGGATCTGAATTCATGGATGCAATCGACGTCCTGGAGGTATGGGCATTCCTGGACCAGTTTTTGCAGCACCAAATATGATGTCGAATATACTTATGTAAGTAATTTATTGAATATTAATTATATTATTGGCGATATTTTCGCTTACAAATCGTATAAAAAGTGTGGAATTAAATAAAACACTTGCGAAATATTTCACTTAATTAGATTTTTAGCGCGCGTTTTTTTCTTTTATCTGGCAATATTTTCGCGCTGCATTTTTTTATATTTGAAAATAAAGGAGAAAACATCCGACTAAAAATGTAGTTCCTCAAAAATATCCGATATAATTATATCATATATGTCATGTTTGTATTCCGAGTCGTAATTTTGAAATTTTTGAAAAGCACGATCGGCTATAAGGACAAAAAACAAATTTGTTAAAGGATATTCTTTGTTACAAATACCATATATTAGTAGCGTTTTATTAATAACCTGTTCTTATCGAACAAATAAACAAAACCATAATTTCGGCGATATAGACAGAAATTAAATTTTTTGTCGAACAATTTTTTTGAATTTATAAGGAGCTTTACAATAGATTCATATGAATTAAATCACCAATGCGTAGAATTAACATATTCCACAAAAGTCAATCAAATAAAAGTTGAAAAGACTAATTTGGGAAAGCTCAATCCTGAAAATAACGTATTTTATGACGCTCAATGTAATATTGAGGATTACAATGTATGTATAAATCTCAAAAAATTCGGCGATATCGAAATCCTGTCTTATGCGTTGAATTTTTCAAGGTGTCAAATGTTTGATATTGTCTCAATTACATCACACGATTGTCAAGAATTATGTGATTCCATTGGTCACTGCCTCAAGTTATGACGCACTGCATAAAATTCGACGCATAGGCAGGATTTTCGATATTTTGCACGGGTATATTTTAGCTAAAGATCGTGAAATTGCGTAGGTTTTTTTTTCGGCAATTTCGGCGATATTTGGCCCGATATCCCCCCCATGTAAAAAAGACACCGTTTCCCTAATTTTTACAAATAATTTCAGAATCAAAAAGCGCTCACCATGGTGTTATTTCCCGGTCATTTATAAATGATCTTCGTTTATAATGAATCACAATTTCGCCAAAGTTTGGTCACCATTTGTAAAGAACTCGTCCAACCGTCGACGGAAGAAACAATCTACATTTACACTACAGAGTGGTCATTAGTAGTAGGGTAAGTCAAGTAAGTTTCGTGTTCGGGTCTTTTTTGTGACTTGAGCAAAAATTATTATCCACATTTTTTCTAGAATTATTCCACACACTATGAAGAACCAGGTTGAAAGATTGCAACACGCAAATAACCCAATGTATCAAATGAACATTAGTTAAATATTATAAAAATACGGTTTCTTCTTTATTTTTTTTTAATTTTAAAATTGAATAAAAATTTCTTGCCTTTTTATGCAATTAAAAAATTATGAAGAAGATGTCTCCGCTGATGCTTCAAGTTAAGATATTCATATTGCGAGATAACTTTGAAAAAATTCGGTGAAGGCATTTTTAGCATACAGTAATATTTTTTGTTATAATAATGTTGCGACAGTACAGTTAAAACGGAGATGACTTTCGTCTGTGTTTTAATGCTATTTATGAAATAAATTTGCCATGCTGAAGATACCGCCGCTCAATTTTGCATAAAAATCAAAAATAATGACCAAGATTATGGTTTGGTGTCAAATTTGAATTCGAGCAACTTAGTTTACTACTGTTCATGTTCTGTCTATAAGGAAGAATTCGGCCAAAACCTACGTATTTTTAGAAAATATTCAACATGATTCAATATATGTTAACATAGACAAAACAAGCAAAACAAATCATGTCCTTATAGACAAACATGTCATGACAGTAGTTATTATTGTTTCGGAATACTATAATCATGGTAAACATAATTTTTTTGTTTTTTTTACCAAATGTTATTTCTTCACGATCTGACTGAATACTTAAGAATTCTTCGAAGCCAGCTGAATAGTACATCAGAAATATCAGAGTGGAGCCAGGACGACGCCCTTATCCCCACGGGCCACCCTCTCCATGCCCGAGTAAGTAAACTTTTGATTGAACACATCATTAGAAAAAAAAACAGTTTTGTATTATTTCGAATGCTAATTTAGGGTTCGGAGGGGCAAAATTTTAAATGCAATCATCGGACTAAAAATCTAAAAAAACCCTAAAAAAATAAAGTTTTTCTCCTGATTTTATCGAGTGTAAATCCCGTTTAAATTCTTTCAATTGGCATTTGCAAAACGTAATCTGAAAATGGGCTTAGAGAAATATCAGCTTAACAAAGTTCCGCCTACGCAATTTTTTTTGTCCAAATGGCCAATTTTTTTAAAAGTTTTCAGCAACATTTTATTTTTTAGCAATTCTCCACATATTAATTAAAATTAATATGTGGAGAAAATAAATTGTTTCAAATGTTTGTAAACTTAAACTCCTGCCAATATTCATCGAGAATTTAATTTAAACGTTTTTTTAGCAATTTAAGGAAAGTCCTGAATGGGGCAGGCCGACGACGATAAAAAAGACCACGATGTCGATGGCCCTTGGTTCGAACTTGGAGCAATTGGGTATCGGTGGCGATCGCAGATATAGCCAACAGCACTTTTCCCGAAAGGAATAGGATCCTGTAATTTCAGCCCGGCGTCCCATTGGAAAGGAGTTAAAGCATCCGAAATTGACCTTGACCTAGAGAAAAATCCAGAATTAACTCCACGATTTATCAGCAGAAAAAAACAAGAACGGAAAGGAATCAGTTAAGATTAATTATAATTTTTTACGATCGTATTTTTTACTTGCCGATTTATTTTGCAACATGTGGTAATACAGTTCTCGCTCCTTATATAGCTACAGCATAATGCTGTTTACAGGACGAGGGGAGGAACTGAGCGTTTGGGTCAAAAAGTTCTGGCTAGGGCTAGTGAATTTGTAACGGGCTTGGTTGACAATTTAGTTGCTCGCTGAAAACGTAACGAACAGTTAACATCGTCAATCTGGCCCGAATAAATGCAGCTTAGTAAGCACCGTTCTTGAGCAAAACCCGTCGACCAATTCTTGTCCGTTTAAACGCACTAGCTGTACAAATATCCGACCAAAAGTTTACACGTTCAACGGAAGCTCTCTATATTTTGCTTAAGCGGGTTTATAGGTAAAATGGTACTTTTTTATTGGTTATCTTCTCCTCTCGTGCATGACATAGGAAGTGAATAAAACATTCTGATAGAGTTGAGTTTAGATCTCTGGAGAGCGTTTGGAATACGATATTTGTTAAGATAGCATGGTTGACACAACCGGTAAATTGAGGGTTAATCCAGACGCAAGAAGTTAGTATGAAAAAGCTGGTATTTTTTATCCGTCCTATTTAGAGAAACTGTTTCAAAAATTACAATTTGATCTGCGAAATTCAGAAAGGCGAATAAATGGTTGTTCCTCTTTTTTTAATTTCTTCACTAAATATAGATTCAAGTCAAGAGCCGAAAGACTGTTTTTTGTGCTATTTTCGCCACGGTAATTGTAATTCTTTCTTACTTGCTTACATGGCAATATCTGTTCTCCGTGAACTATAGCTTTTCGTAATAAATTGTTAACAAACGGATTGTGACCTGATCTTAACGACTTTCATTTCATTATTAGACACCAGGGATCGTGGATCGATTGAAAATTTAGATTTTCGACTCAATTGTCACATCATATTTTTTTAAATGACCAAATTCTTCGTAAGTTGAATATGTTTTGGAAACGGTAATAAAACTTTGGACCCAAATATTTAACCGTTCGCAGCGTAGAGCAGAAAAAGATTTCTTTGTGATTTTCGACACTACAAGAAAAATTTTTGTAAATATTTTTGCACGAATATTATTTTGGTAATTGGTTTTACCGATTTCTCTGACTAAAAAGCCACGTTGAGCTTCAAGAAAATCATGAAATACAGAACTCATACAGCTCTTTAGTTCAAAAGATAACTTGACTTTCCTATAGAATAATTACTCAAATATAGTTTTTCAATTTTATGAAATAAATTCAGAATATGTTAATATTTTCAATTTTTATTCTTTATNTTCTCAGTTTGTTCAGGAGAGCCGATTCAAAAATATCTAATTTGCTTTCCCCACCCCCTTAAGCGAAAAATCGCCTTCCAATCAACTCGTCATAAAATTTGAACCTTTTTTTCAGAAAAATTTTGGGTGATATTTTCAGATTCACATTGTTGAGTTTTAAAATGTATTCAAAAGAGAGCTTTTTTAAATCATTTTTCGCTGATTTAAAGTGACTTTACCCTTTCAAAAGGGTATATGCCTCGGAGGGTTAAGATCAGTATTATGAACTAGTGTTTCAACTTCGCGGAGACATTAATCAAAAAAATTAATTTTTTCAAAATAGTTACGTTTTGAAAACCCATGATTTAAAGGCTAAAATAACCGTTTTTCTAGATTTCAAGCGCTATGAATTTTTTTCGAAAATTCTTTGAGATCAGTTTCTGTCATTTTGAAAAAAATCAAGTCCGTACCTCTTAAACTCAGGGCTAAGTTACATTTTTAATTTTTCAAAGAGAAAATTTCCAAACCTCATTTCCGGCGGAAGTGATTATCAGTGCGATCAACTTCGACCCTGACTCGACGCCTATTGACTCAAATATTTCATTTCTGGTGGTTTCATATCTTTCTTGTTTCTACATTCAGCGTGAAACCGATTACAAAACTACGTTTTTTGCGAATTTTGCGTCGACCACCCCTTAATCTCAATGACTTGACAACAATTAAGTCGCTAACACTTCTACTTTTCCCATAACATGAGTTCAAAGTCGAGCCATAAAACTGGCTCTGGTGCCTGAGGGGGATATCAATACTCAAATGAGTAGTGGGGTTAATTATAGAATTGAGTTTTTTCTTTTTTTTTTAAGTTAACTCGCAAAATCAATTACATACATTACATTGTATAAAACAACGTTTTCGCTTATTTTGCGAGTACTACCTCCTTAAAAAATGTTGATCTGGAGGGTTTCTGATGTCTCGGTGAGATAGTTCGGACCTGGCACTTATATTTTTTATTATCTTAATTCTTCAGACGCAGCTGGCAAATTTTAAACTGTAAAAAATATTGGTGTATCAAAAATAGAAAAAAAAATCTTTTGTTTTTAATCAAAATTGACAAAGAAAAGTTTCAAAAGATGTTATATCAATAATTTTGGTTTGGCCTGCAGTGCTTCTGCAGCTCACCCTATTTCTCTCATTTTGAAGGACCGCGTGTTAGTAACGCGGGAAATACCCATAAGTTATGGGCCATAAATTATGGCCCATGATGTGGTACAAAAAAAACTGGCTTTAAATGTTTTCGTGGCTCTAAACTTGAGAAAAATCATATGTACCAGTTCCGACCTACTTTATCTCACCGAAAAATTCGAGGCTTTAAAATGGACCTTCATGTCCTCAATAAATTTTATAAATTGATATTTTTCGTGAACTATATTTACCCTGGTCCACCTCCTGGATTTTGATCCCAGGGATCTATATGACCTCCAGGTCTATCAGGATGACCTCCATCTTTTGGTAACCACTGATTTCTCGGTGGGGAACTTTGTCCTCTAGGTCCCCATTGGTTTCCGCCAGCACCCATATTTGGTGGGTTCCAGCTACCATTTCCTCCTCCGCCTGAATTTCCGCCGTGTCCCGAGTTCCACGATGAGCCCTGTGGGTCGCCTCCCTTATCATGAGGATTCCAGTGCGAATGGCTCGGTGGGGGATAATTTTGGTTGTTTGGAAATTGGCCAACGGGCGGCTGACCATATCTGCTGGGAAAATTTGGTGGTCCGCCGCTACCAGGGCCGCCTTGGTTGCCCCAGTTTGGTCCGCCAGAATTTCCTCCGCCACGCGGGTGACCACCACTGTAGTTTGGATTTCCTCCGCCACCACCACCGCCCTGTGGGGGATTCCAGTGGTTTCCGGAGTCGCTGGGTGGCTGCCAAGAGTCCTAAATTTCGAGATTAATTAATACGTGTTTGTCTGTTTTCAGGGTACATTTATATATAAAAATATATTTATCTTAATCTTTTAAGGAGGAGATAGGTTTTTAAGATTTGGCCCTCTAGCGGTTGAACTTGTGATCAAAAAAATCTTAGACCTAGCTCATTGTCATTTTTTTGGCCGATTTAGTATAGTCTCAAATCAAAAGCGAAATCTATTTGCGACGACTACCCCCTTAAGAAGACCTCGACGCATCTATTTTTTTAACAAAAATAAAAAAAGTCGGTTTTGAGAAAACCGCACATCCTTCGAAGCCAATTTTTTGTCAACTACAGTAAAAGAATCGCTAAAAAGTTTTCTAAACGTTTTGGAGATTTTTTTGTCATCTTTTAAGTCAGAGGACGTGTGGACCTGCAAATATACTTACATGGATTGTTTTTCAAAAGAAAATGTTTGATAATAATTTTTTGTAATATGACACCTCTAAAAGGGTCAACTGAAAGTTTTTTCAGAAACAAAATTAGGAGTGTCCAATCTGATGATTAGACTCTGATCACTGGGATATTTTACAGAAAATCATGAAAAGTAAAAAATTTATAATTATGCGCCATTTTACCTTTAACCCCGAGCCCTGCTGATCGGCATTTATACGAACCGGTTGCGGAGGTGGCTCCCAATTACTAGGAGGATGGCTATTAGGCCCTGGTTGATCCCACGGCTTTGGCCCTTCGAAATTTCTGCCCCCTTGTCCACCACCTTGTCGGGGATTTGGGCCGGGTTGGGACGAGGCATGCATGGGTGGGCCAGTAATGTTCGCCCCGCCACCCCCTTTTTCCCAGAATTCGGTCCCATTTGACTGGGATGGGACTCGACGCCTGTTGGGTTCAGGTGACTCGTCCACGGTCCATTTCGTAGTTTGGCTGATTTTTTTCGTTCCCCAGCCCTCGTTGCAGTTAATTATTTTGGAAGTGGCTTCGTCTAGTCCATTATCGAGTGATGTGTATATAGATTTATATTCTGAGAAAAAAATAATTAAAATATTATATTATATACGCAGAAACGTCCGCAGAGACATGTGCCATTTTATAAATAAAACAATTATGATATAAATCATATGAATAAACTGACAAATTTGTCTGGCTGACGTTTGGGCCACACCTTTAGATTAATCTTTTAAATCATATGAAGGAAGGGGATCCCAACGCCCTCTGTTGCGCAATCGCGTTTGACCAATTAGGGCGTTTGAAACAATTTCATTGATCAATGAGCGTGTTAAAAATCGAGGTCAAACGAGAATGCGCAATGGAGGCCCTAGAGATCCCCTTCTCAGATACAGTGGGTGAGACCAATGGGCAACACACGAGATTTTCGAAAAAGTGTTGCCCATTGGTCTCATACGAAGGGTGTTGCCCATTGGTCTCACTAGTCCGATTTTTTTTAATTTGATACCTAATTTGGTACATGTATTTGCTGAAAAATTAAACACAGTTTTTCGATGGTTTTTTCTAGATTATAAAATTTAACAATTATATTGTGAAATTTCACAAATATATATTAATTTATTATAAATTTATCAAAATTATGGGTAAATCGAAAAAAATTGCCATAGAAAATTACCAAAAATTTCAGAGTGTTGCCCATTGGTCTCATAGGTCTGAAA
>SCLH01062956.1:22098-39636 GCA_004367855.1 Oikopleura vanhoeffeni
ATTGGTGCGTACAGGTTAACAAAAGAAAACATTTTTTAACAAACAACATATTTCATAACAAAAGAAATCATTTTTTAACAAACAAAATATTTTATAACAATAAAAATCATTTTTTAACAAATAAAAACATTTTTTAACAAAAAAAATCATTTTTTAATAAAAAATACATTTTTTAACAAAAAAAACATTTTTTAACAAAAAAAACATTTTTTAACAAAAAAACATTTTGAGTTTCAAACTCATCAAAAGAACACCCATTTGTTGAAAGGTGAAAATCTTCACACAAAAATATCAAAAATATATCTCGGTTGCATTCATTAGTGTTTTGAAAAAGAATCTTTAATTATGCTTTATTAATAAAGTACAGAATGGGAAAACCATTTTCTAACAAAATTTGAAAACTCGTGCCCAGTATACACGGGATAAAACCGTGCAAAACTTCTTTGTCAAGAAAAAAAATAGGGTTGGGGTGAGAATATTAGGGTTCCGTAGGAACCCAAGTCTTCTTGCACCAACCCTAGTTTTTTGTTGACAAAAGTTTTGCCATGCCCCGAGTGTACACTATAATGTTGTATTGTGTGACAGTGATATCATCCTATCTTGAAAGTATTAGAATCTAGGTAAACTTCGTGTCTCCAGTGTACACGGTTATAAACGACGCAAAAGTGTTTCTTGGCGAAAGGCTAGGGTAGGTGTAAAAACTAGAGGTCGTGGTTCCGCAGGGAAAACAAACGACCATATTTTTTAACATAACCATTGACTTTTCCGAGAAAAAAAGTGCTTTTGCCATGCCACGAGTTTTACACCCTATAAAACAGTTATTTTTCTATGAACCAGCAAAAATTTTTTTTGAACCTGCACATGCCGCGCTTTTGCTCTCTAGCGGTTTTCGTGGACCATTGAGAGCTTAACCTATTTCGAATTCGGAGTCCTTAGGTTGATTTGACCCCTATGGGCCCTATGGCGGGCCATATTTTTTTTGGCGGGCCTAGGGGCGGAATTAATTGGGCCATAATGTTTTTTTTGTTAAAAAATGTTTTGTTTTGTTAAAAAATATTTTTGTTGTTAAAAAATGTTTTTTTTCTAATTAAATGGTTTTTTTCTTAATAAATGGTGTTTTTGTTAAAAAATGCATTTTTTATTTGCTGTTTTTGATAAAAAATGTTTTTGTTAAAAAACTTTTTTGTTGTAAAATTTTTTGTTAAAAAAACCCCTGCCGTTTTTTGTTATCGGTTTGCTTTGTAAACAAAAAGCACAAAAAAATCTAAATTTCGACAAAAATTTTCCGAATTTTGCAAAATTTATCTATTTTTGAGTAGTTTTCAAGTAATCTCGTGATTTAGACATTAAATCTGACTAATTTCATAATAAGGTAGGCCCTATATCAATTACGGGCACCAATTTTTTTATTTAATTCGGCTTTTAAAAACAACTCATCCGATAACATTCTTAGATAGCTCAAATGTCTTGTGAAAAAAAAATAGTTCATCGGATCAATTTATTTTATCTTTTTTCTTAGATTACTGAAATTGTTAAATTACTAGTTTTTCTTAAAAAAATTGGTAACACTCGTCGGATTCGGCCCAATTTTTAAAATTCAATTATTTACCAGATATTTGTGCTCTGTTTAAGCTATCTAAGGATTCAATCGGATGAGTCGTTAGCAAAAACTTAATTAAATAAAAATTTTTGGCTAAAAATCTAGTAAAAAAGGACCAGGAGCCCCCGTAATCGATATAACTCTCTTTTGCCTATGGTACTGTAGCTGGTTTTTGATATATTTTAGGAAATCATGAATAAAAATGATGCATGCGAATTTTTTTCACAATTTCACCAGGAAAGTGTTTAAAAACTGTTTTTGAATTTTCCTATCATTGGCTTGGAATTTTAGGAATAAATTCAAGCCAAATGATAGGCAATTTAGAAAACAGTTTTGCGTTTTTGAACACTTTCCTGGTTAAATTTTGAAAATTTTTTAGCATAGATTCTTATTATTTATGATTTTCAAGAACAAATCAAAAAATCAAATACCGTTGGCAAAAAACAAATTGGGACTACCTGATTTTTAACAATTTCTATCTAGTAGCAAACTGCTGACAAAAATAAGTTCAAAATCTTACCACTTCCTCCCCATCCGGCTCCGGCAGTAGATTGCGGATGGGTGTTCCATTGTGTTTGTGCTGCTCCTTGGGGTGGATTCGAACTTGGTGCTGCAGGTTGGCCCCACGACGCACTACTCTGATTATTGTCACCGGCACCCCAGTTATTCGGTTGGACCGGTTGTGGTGAGCTAACCGGTTGAGCCTGGTTTTGAGGATACACAAAATATAAGAAAGTCCGATTAAGTCATCTCTAGAGTCTAGAGACTATCGTTTATTGAAATGAATAATTGGAAACCGATTTTCGCATTGGTTATTTAAAAAGATGTCCGTTTTCCGCTAAATGCCAGTTTTGGGAAAACGGCAGATTATCTTTGGCCAACTTTTTTTTCAGAAATTCCGTTGGAATTTTTTTTTGTCATATGAAACCTTTTAGGAGTCAAATTTCATTTTTCGTATCAACTAGTTTTGTCATTCGAAATGACATATCCAGAGGGTCGAATACTAGTTTTTTAGATATATGTAGTTATCCTGTGTGCAAAAATCCATTTGCAGTTATCTTGTTGCGTTAAAAATGCCACAGAGTCAAAAGATGGGATACCCTTGAGGGAGTGGGTGTCGCAAATTTGAGCCTCTTCCGAGGCATTTTTCCCGCCAACTAGCAAAGGTGATATTCCAAAAACATTTGTTACTAACAGAACAACCCTTCGCGCGTAATTTTGAACTTAACAGTAATCTGATACAATTCCACCTACGCCGACACCTACGCTTTTAAAAAGCTTCTTAAAAAGACACGCAGTTCGTACCTACTCCTTCAATTTTCATCATTTTTTATTATTTTTTGCGTGAAGGCTCCCGAGAAGCCTAACCAAAATAGTGCAAAATTGCTTTTTTTTAAAAATTTTTGCTTCGGCGCCCAAAACAGCAAAAAAACGAAAACAAAAATTATTGATTTATTTATGATTTAAATTGAAAGTGCGCTCATTTGTTTGAGAGTTAAAAATTGCACCAAAGTCCTTAAAAGTGTTTGTATTTACGGGAAAAAATATTTTTGAAGCATTTTTTTTCTGGTTCTAAATTTTGTCAAAATTTAGGCTCAAAATGAAAAGTTGCCATGGCCCCAAGAGACGCCAAAGCAAAATTTCGATAAAACTCTCTAGTTTATTGTCAAACAAGTCTTCTGCTTTCAGATGCAGTATGAGTCGAAACTGTATCTCTCAAACTGGTGGAGGAGATAGCTTTTGCCTGAGCCTCCCCAAACTGACCATTTCAAACGATTTGGCTAAAATGAAAAATTGACATGGCCCAAGAGACGCCGAAGCAAATTTCGAAAAAACTCTCTAGTTATTGTTGAACAAGTCTTGTGCTTTCAGATGCAGTATGAGTCGAAACTATATCTCTCAAACTGGTGGAGGAGATAGCTTTTGCCTGAGCCTCCCAAACTGATCTTTTCAAAATTTTAATTTTTGGTTTTTTCGCGTTTTTTGTCCGCTGAAACAAAAATTTAAAACAAAAGCGCTTTTGCATTATTCGTAAGGCTTCTCCGGAGCCTGACACAAAAAAATAATAAAAAATGATGAAATTGAAGGAGTAGACACTAACTGCGTGTCTTTTTAGGAGGCTTTTTAAAAGCGTAGGTGTCGGCGTAGGTGGGATTGTATCAGATTACTGTTAAGTTTAAAATTACCGCGAAGGTTGGTTCTGTAGTTACAAATGTTTTTGGAATATCACCTTTGCTAGTTTGGCGGGAAATGACCTTGGAAGAGGCTCCAAATTGCGACACCCACTCCCTTAAGGAGTACTGGTCGCATTTTAAGGCCAAAACAGGGTTTTCAGCGTCGCCTCAATGAAGTACTTAAAAACCGCACGAACATATGGATTTCAGTTTAGGGATAATTGAACAATTAATCTTGCTTCCACAAAACAACATCGGAGGCCTCTGATAAGCCGACCAATCAGGAACGACCTTTCAAAAGTGGCACTATTTTCACTTCAAAAGCCTACTCCTCCCTGAGTTTTGAAGATAGAGAATACTTTTATAGCTTATTGACCACAGAGAACGTGGCAGAGCCCCTAGTTGAGTTTTACTCAAAAAAATTTCATCCGGCGCTTAAATGAGCAAAAAACGTTTTTTTTTTTTTTTTTGGCCTTATTTTTTTTGCTCATTTAAGCGCCGGATAAAATTTTTTTGAGTAAAACTCAACTAGGGGCTCTGCCCACGTCTTCTGTGGTCAATAAAAGCTATAAAAGTATTCTCTATCTTCAAAACTCAGGGAGGAGTAGGCTTTTGAAGTGAAAATAGTGCCACTTTTGAAAGGTCGTTCCTGATTGGTCGGCTAATCAGAGGCCTGCCGATGTGTTTTGTGGAAGCAAGATTAATGTTAATTATCCCTAAACTGAAATCCATATGTTCGTGCTGTTTTTAAGTACTTCATTGAGGCGACGCCTGTAAAAGCCTGTTTTTTGGCCTAAAAGCATGGACCAGTAGATCTACTAACCTTGAGGCCTCGGAGTGATTTGTTACTAGACAGTTTGCACTTTTTTCATTTTTTTGTCTTAAGGGAAACTTTTGCCACTTCAAAAATTTCGAATAAAAACTTTTTCGGACACAAGTTGCCACTTTTCAGCTTACTTTGTATAATCTGAATTTCTTCAGATATTTTTACTTTATAAATCGTCTTTTGAAAAAACACTCAAAAAACGCGCGTTTGCTATCGAAGGTGTCTAAATTACAGCAAAATTTAACTTTTTTTTTTATTAGTTAGGAGCCCTAAAAACGGTTCTGTCGACCATTGAAAATTTATTTATTTTAAATTCATACGATTTTTAAGTCAAAAATCGAAAAAATTTTAAAAAAGACGAAAAAAAACCGAAATTTTAGCACATCGAAAGAAATATTTTTTTTTGTGAGTAAATGAAATAAATTTAAAATGGTCGACAGGTCGGCTTACTAATTGGGCAAGTCTAGGTGTAATAATTTTTTTTAAATTCTTTATTAAGCGGGCTTCGATCGATTTCTCCCAAACCGTATTTTCATTCAAAAATTATGATTAAGGGGGTGGTGTTAGTGTTTTTGGGATTTCAGAAGGCTTCGTACGGTTAGACAAATGCAGACTGGACATTTTTGAAACATACATTAGGAAGATCTATCTTTGATCTCGCGATTCCATTAGACAGTTTAGTACGACTCCCAGCAACTATCTGGTTTAACCGCGGTTAAACACGAGCCCCTCAGCTTTTTTCAAAGAAAGAAGGATCCTAGAGCTTAATCGGCCTCAGGGGTCAGCAATCTGGTTGAATGTGCCGAAAAAGGGTGTTTTTTCGACGTTTTTTGAAAAGGCTTTTTCTGTGGAAATGCAAGAAACGTCATTTTTGGAATGTGACAAGCCCAAGGGTAGTGAACATCGAATCGGTTGTACTTTTGAATTTTTGCGCTGATTGGCTGTAAATCGACAAAAAGTGCTCGAAATCGACAATTTTGAATATGAAAGAAATAATTAGAAAATTTAAATGCCACCAAAAGATTTCTTTGGTACGGTTTGCTGGAAACGTATTAGCAACTATGGTCTGATTTTAAACACAGCGGATTCTAGAAAATTAAAGTTTTTCATCAAAATTATTTTTTGATCTCTTGCACCGTTTCTGTTCGAAATCAGACCATAGTTACTAATATCTTTTCAGCAAACCGTACCCAAGGAATCTTTTGGTGGCATTTAAATTACAGCAAATCAGGCGGAAATTCAAAAAAGTACAACCGATTCGATGTTCACTACCCCTTGGGCTTGTTACATTCCAAAAATGACGTTTCTTGCATTTCCACAGAAAAAGCCTTTTATCAAAACGTCGAAAACACCCTTTTTCGGCACATTCAACCAGATTGCTGACCCCTGATGCAAAAATCGAAAAAACAAAGAACCGATTCACTAAAATTCAGACAATTTTCCGGATTCTCACCAAATCTCAAAATTTTCCGATATAAGCTCTAGGATCCTTGTTTCTTTGGAAAAGCTGAGGGACTCGTGTTTAACCGGGTTAACCAGATGGTGGTGGGAGTGGTACTAAACTGTCTAATTGAATCGCGAGATCAAAGATAGATCTTCCTAATGTATGTTTCAAAAATGTCCAGTCTGCATTTGTCTAACCGTACGAAGCCTTTAAAATCCAAAAATCACTAACACCACCCCCTTAAGAGTATGAACAAGAGCGAATGAACAAAACAAGGACATATTTGAATTAAGTTAAAGTAGCCATTCTTCATATTTTCAGCTGATGATTCCAGAAAAATAAGTTTAAAAAATTTTGAACAAGAAATGAGAAAATATTTCTAATTATTTTTGACTAAAAATCACTGAACCATGTCATATGGTTTTTCAAAGAGCATATAAAAAATATGGGGTCACCTGGTCGAAAGGTTAAAGTAGCCATTTTGTAGAGTTTTTTTCGTTTATTTGAAACAAATATTGAACAAAAATTTTGAACGAAAAATAAGGCGTTTTTCATTATGTTAGGAACTTTTATCGAAAATTTCTCATAATTTCTCGAATTCGAAAAGTTAATTCAAACTCAAAAGTTTCTTAAAAGCCATAATGCAAAAATTCGCTAGTTACAAAAGTTGCCTGGATTATGGAATCATCACTTTGATGGTATATTGGGAATAATATATTAATCCAGTTTTTTCTTCAAGAGCCCATATGATATGGGCCATATCGGTATCTGTCAAAATGCACTGAGGCCCTTAAAAAAGCCACCCAAGTTTACTTTAGATTTTGAAACCATTTTTTTAACAAATTGAGATTTTTGTTGATCCCTCCCTGATTAGGCGAGTGAGATTGACCGCCCCAGTTACTGGCTCCAGTCCCTCTTGGATCTGCTGCGGGTCCGGGAGCACCAATACCCCAGCTGGCGCTTCGCTGATTTGACGAAGGTTGACTGATTGATGATTGTTGTCCACCGAAAGTGGGTTGATTCCACCCGTTTGGTGGTTGATTTTGACTTTGAGAAGGTTGAGCGTGACTTGGAGTTACCGGTGCCGTGCCCCAAGAGGCGTTTGGCATTGGTTTATTTTGACCTCGTTGCGGTTGAGACGCAGGCTGGTTCATTTGATTGGGATTTCTGAATCAAAGTATTGATAGACGAATATATACAAATTGTATTTAAATAAATGCTCCCTAACTAGTACAAATAAAACCCAAAAAGTTTAACCAATTAGGGAACATCCCTATAATTTTCTAGCAAAAACTTGTAATTGAAGTTTGCTTTGTTTTTTAATCTAGTATTTTACAATGTGAAAACCAAACAAGTTTTAAACTTGGGGGTACTGTACAACAGCCGATTATGTTCAACCGCCGATTATGTACAACGGCCGATTATGTACAATGGCCGCTGTACATAATCGGCCGTTGTACGGTTCCCCCTTAAACTTGTACTCTTTTTGACATTTCAAAACCCATAATTATTCCAGTAAATCTATGTATAAATCAAAAAAAAAAGTACGTTTGAAATGTTGTTTTTTCATGTTTGGGCGTTCATACAATGCCCTTAATGTCAATGAAATTTGAAAACAATAATATACACCAACCTACAATGCCCGAAGTGTTAAAATACAGTCCACGATGTGTAAAATTCTTACGAGAGGCACAAATTTCATTAACTCCCGATATAAACAATTGGCTAATACCGACTAAGCTTGAAGGGCTTAATATAAAAAATAATACCCAAGGCGTGTTATCGAATTCTTAATGAGAATCCGATTGTTCAGACCAAACTCGTCTGACGCGATGAGTTTTCCGATTTTACAAATCGGGCACTGTATAGGCAGAAAATATAAAAACAAGTGAGTTGTAAGTTTTCTTATTTTGCTCTCAGACCACTTGTTGCCGAAATTGACCAGTGGTTTATAATACTGTCTCAAGAGAACCAATGATTGCACATCTTTACGATGTACAGAATCATCTTAATATCACTTCTGTCAAATGTGTCTATAAGTACAAGCTAATTTATTACGTGACGATTTTTTCATATTAAAAAAAAAACGACATAAATTAGCTTCCTAATTTTCGCCCACGTCATATACAAATTTGGTGGTAATCAGCCAACTGGGTCATTTACAGCTCGTGTGTTGGCCATTGGTCGCAGCCACTGTATATTTAGGATGCAGCGGGCAAATTTTTAACTTTTGAACGGTTGCTTTCAAAGAAAAACGAAAAAAATCTTGGGCAGAATTCAAAATGAAAAAATAATTTTGTTTCAAATACCTGATTTTTTACCGGTCAAATTACCGGTTTTTGTGTTTAAATTGGGGCTGGTGAAGTGGAGTTTTTTATTTTTGTTTTTTCCTGTTCTCTTGAAAATTTGACACAATTAGATGAAAAATTGGACCTGGGAAAATTTTTTAGAAAAGAATTAGAGTCCGACATTCCTTCGAAATGACCCAAAACAATTTTCACAAATGTTTTTTATTCAAAATGTAGCAATTTTTTTGTGACAACGGCTCTACTTCTGAAAAATCAGATAAATGGAGTTTTATATGCTAAAAATCGAAGTCAGTGCTCTGAATGGGCATTTTAAAAAGTCATTTTCTGACCACTAGATGGCCAAAAACATTTTTTTTCTGCCCGGAATCGTTTTTGTTCTGGGTCAAAAACCCCGTGAGCTCAACGAATTTGTATCAACTACTGTAGTTTTACCGCTGCGCACCCTATTTTATTTCAAAACAAGTATTTTTTTTGGAAAATCTACTTTTTTTCAAAACTAAATTGACTCATTTGGTTAAAAAAATGTTTCTCTCCGGCCCAAAATTGTTACCTTTGTTGCTGGTCCCATAGAGCTGTTCCATTTTGCGGTGGGTTTCCCCAGCTTGGAGGAGCCGAATTATCACTCGGTGGCGCTCCGGTATCCCAACCGCTACCACCTTGAGAAACACGAACTTCCCAGTTAGTACCTTGGCCTTCTTGGCTTACGGGCATTTGGCCCCAGCCTGATTTGTTTTGTGAATCTTGGCCAGATTCAGCCCATGATGGCTAAAAAAATTGATTGAAAATTATCACAGGCTGCTCATTCATCTTGAAATTGTATTCAAAAATTTAGCTTTACATTTGTTTACGACTTACAAGGACAAAAAAAATTTGGAATAATTTATGTCGAGGTAAATGAGAATCTAGTGAATTTGTTCAAAGAAGTTCTATGAATAAAAACCTGTTGATCTTTCGAATCATTGTTCTCATTGGCTAATTGATTATGTTCCTGAAAAACATTTCATAATAACTTTTCATAAATACGTTTTATAGGAGACAGCAGAGGACGGCCTTAAATTAGGCGGCGGAATATTATGCATGGAATTTTTTTCTTTTATTAAAATTGCAACCAAATTTGTTTCTGGCTGTAAAATTAAAAAAAAACTCTTACACAAAATTTTGGTGGAATTTTTGGTTGAAATTTTTATTCTTGCGGTTTTTTTGCAATTTCAAAATATAAAAGTTTTCTATAGAAATGCTGAGCATATGCTTAAGATGCCTTCACCATTTTATTACGGAACAAGAAACGAGTCTTTAGTCGTAAATCTTTGTTTAGAGTTATCATATCGATTATGGTCCTTTCCTAGCATTTTTGGAAAATCGACATAATTTTCAATCAAATTTGAAAATTGTATAGATACAGCAGATGCTAATTTTTGGATTTTTCACAATAAATAAATTTAAATCATTAATCCAATAATCGAAAATTCAGATTTGGAAGCCTTGCATCTCGATTTGGGGTTCATAATCGATATAAAACTTCGGAAATATATTGCGTAGGTTTGACTTACATCCGATTTATCGTCTTTTGGTTCTTGTTGTAAATGATGTTGTTCTTGTTGTTCGCTACGGGGTGTTTCCGATCTGCTTTCACTTCGACCAGACATTTCTCACATCACACACCTTTCTTATTCTAGAATAATCAAAAACAAATTATTAATTTTACTATATTACATAATAAAAATATGTGTATATAAAAATACGATTTATTGAGACATTAAAAAATAAGAATTTCTAAAAAATAATGTGTGGGAATTTTACAAGGCAACATAGACATCAGAAAGTACAAACAGGCAGAAAGACAGGTTTATACTCAAGCAACTACCAGGTATAAGGAATTATTTGAATTACATAAAAATTAGGTATAAAATGTAAAAGTTCAGATTTTCTCAAATTACTGAAAATGGGTTAGGTTTCGTTTTTTGGCCGTGGTATTTTCAGCTTTCCAATTGTTAAAGGAAAGTTTTCATGTAATGGTAATGAAAAATGTTGGTAGGCGAAATAAAATTGGTAACGCCACCTTTTTTGAGGGGTATCTTAGATGCCCTATCTCTTTCTGGAGAACTAGACAAGATATCAACAAACGGTTTTTGC
This sequence comes from Oikopleura vanhoeffeni, assembly GCA_004367855.1. Lineage (NCBI taxonomy): Eukaryota > Metazoa > Chordata > Appendicularia > Copelata > Oikopleuridae > Oikopleura > Oikopleura vanhoeffeni. Next base: position 32,585 of record SCLH01062956.1, read on the forward strand.
ATGAGAATCCTCGACAAATTTGAGAAAGACAATTTTTCCTGGCTTCGTATGGTGAGACCAGAAATCAGCGATGAAATTGCTAACTATTACGTTATATTATTATGGTCCGTCACCAAGAATACACAAAACAGAGAAAATTGATAGCAAATATGGGTAGTTTGACTTTAAAAATAACAAAATGGGTGCAAAACCTTTATTAGATTATTTTTAAGCATCAAAAAATGATCAAATGCAAATTTCGAAAAATCCGATACTACCGTTTATTTCTGAGTTATCGGTAAAACTGATATGACCGGAAGTTAACGTATCAAATTTGCCGAGAATTCACATGCAAAAACTGGTTTGCTGATTTCTGGTCTGGTTCTCCAGAACAGGGCTCCATTTTTTATAAAGATTATTAGTGAATCTAAGGAGATCGATCTGAATTTTACATATTATGCTTTGATATCAATAAAATTATTTGAAATTTGACCATCAATATTCAGATTAGCTGGACAAATTTTATAGGATTCTATGAGCGGCAGTATATTTAGCAAGACAAAACAAAAATAATTTTTTCGTTTGTCTGCACTTTTCAAATATTTATTTTGTCTTGCTAAAGATGCCTTCACCGATTTTGTCTGATCCGGCTAGATTTGAATTTTTGGAAGTGTGGTTAATCCGAAAAGAGATTAATCAGTTAGTGGGGGTTTGGAATCATATCAACAATTCAAACAAAATATGATTCCATTAGGTAATTCTTGGGAAAAACCTCATTTTATATCGAAAAATTAAAATTCTCTCATCAAGAATCAGAATTATTGATCTCTCTCCGAAAACTTTCAAACAAACCGGTTCCGGCAATTTGTGAATAAGGTTTAAAAATCAAAATGATGTGGATAATTCAAATTTAATGAACGAAAATTCAACATCAATTTATCAATAAATAACCAAAATAATCTTATGTATAATAAATATCAACAACAAAATCTCCGAGTCTTTCTACCAATTAAAAACCTGGTTTCATTTTAAGTTTCATGGTGAACATTAAAAACTATTTTTAACATTATTTTCTTGGTGAGCATACATTTTAGTTCTATTTTTATGAAAAATGCGAAGTTAACTAATTTGAAGAAAAAACTTGTGCAATAAAAATCTTATGACGTGAAAATAAAAATTCTCGAGTAATTTTGATAACATAAATGCAAACATAAAAAATTTAATGGGAAAATAAAAAAAAAACATAAATTTAGATTTCACTAGTACTACTGAATTCCAACGACGTTGCCTATAAAAATATGCCTTGGTTCCATAAGTATGTAAGATATGTATTATACCAAGGCATCTTTTTAGTAAAAAGTAAAGTTATTTTTGTAGTATACTTGTTTTTATATTGACATGACGCGTCCCTTTAAAAAGCGCCTTACTGTAGTGTTAAAAAAAAATTATTCTTTCAGATGTTTTACAAAAAATATTTGAGTCAACATCATTTCCATTGAAAATGATCTCTTATCAAAAAATAAAAATGTGGAACGAGAATTCCGTCTAAAAATAGTCATTTCATATATTTAATTTTATATCCATCATGATGCCCGAGTGACTTAAATATCCTATTTGCCTTTAAAAAGATAGGAAATAGGATATTTAAGTTACTCGGGCATCATGATCGATATTTGAAAAATCCATTAAAAACCTTTTTTTATTGAAATTTACAATAAAAAGCAGTATTTGAATATCGCTGAGATTGATCGTTTTATGGAAAACATCAAATTTTTTTATTTTTTCGCATTTTTCTATATCGAAAATGATCCCTATTGAGTCTTTCTCAGCACGCGTCATAACTTTGAGAAAGTGATCAAATCGCGGGATTCTTGAATTAAGTCGACAATCGAGTATTGTGATTGGACACTGGCTCAAAGTTATGACGCGTGCTAAGAAAGACTCAATAGCGATAATTTTCGATATACATAGATAATTAAATACCAACCCCATTTAAAAAAGGAGATAAAGAATAGTGGCTGTCAGAGCTATGTACAGTGGTGCAATAGTTATTATTTTCTTAGTCTGAATCCCATTCGTCAAGTTCTTGAGTAATTAATTCATTGAAATCATGAAGAGAAGTATCTTTTTTATACGTCACTCCAGATTTAATTATTTCGTGAAATACACGGACAACGTTTGTTCCATCAGCGGCTTAATAAATAATTTTTAAAGAAAAGAGTGATCAACATCTTTCAGTTTTTATAAAAAATAATTCTCAATTTTTCATTAAAATAGAGATCCGAAAAGATCTAGGGTCCGTTTTTTTAAATAGCTCAAAATGGCAAAATAGGCACATACTTTCTAATATTTTTGGTCATAAATTATGACTCATAATATAAATTTAACTGGCTGTTGCATTGCACTGCAGAGCCAGTTTTTTCGATTTCCAGCATTACAAAAATCATGTACTGTGGTTTCTGTCTAAGCGGACACTTTTCGTAATCCGGTTTTGTCCACTTAGACTTACCCGGTTTTGTCCGCTTAGACCTATTCGGCTCTAAATCACCCCTGGAGGGCACCAGAGAGCTTAAAATTAAAGCCAAATTCGCTATAGACGGCTTTTCACTTCAGTAATAGTTTGGATAAGCCTTCATTGTGGTACCAATTTCAGACGAACTACACATCAGAAGTGAAAAATTATTTTTGTATGCAATCAGGGTGGGTTTGGAGCAAAACTTGGCCGGGGTCTGACCTCAATTTGAGAAACCAGAAAAACCGGTTTAAAACTAAAATGCCGGTATCTCGAGATATAGAGGCATTTGGTAGTTGATTTCAGTACCATTGGGCTTATAATTTTCGGAGAATTGTTCTGTTGTCAAATTTGTAATATGACACCAGGAGGGTAAAATTTCAAAAATGACTCCAATGGGGTCAAATTACACCTCAGACGAAATAGAATTTCATTGTGATTTCAAACTATCAAAATTATTTATTTACCATGTAATATCGAAGATCCTGCCTAGTGTGATTTTTATCTTGAGCGTCATCACTTTGAGCCAGTGTCCAATCATAATACCCGATTGTCGACTCAATTCAAGAATCCCGCGATTTGATTGGCCACTTTATCAAATTGATGACGCTCAAGATAAAAATCACACTAGGCAGGATCTTCGATATGACCCCGTTATGATCAAAACAAGATAATAAATAACGCCAGGTTCTCGTGATCAAAAAGGACCTGATAGTTGATTTCACCATCATCAGCTCTCAAATTATCGAGATAATTTTTCTCGGGGTCAAATTTTGTAATATGACACGTAGGCTCAAATTACATAAAATGACTCGTATGTGGCAAAATTACCCTTCAGTGGTAAAATAATTTCATTGCGATTCCAAAAATATAACAATTATTTCTTTATTGTATTATTATTATTTATTTTCCAGATAGATCGTATCCGAAGAAATATTTATCATAAATACTATTTTGGAATTCGAGATTCTATAATAAGGAAAACTCCCAAAAATAGAAATAATAATATTTTTTATTTTTATGTAACTATATTTCGAATTTTTAGGTTCTTCATCAGTACGTTTAATAATATGATTAACGAACACAAAAAATATGCAGTACAACATGTCTAGAGAAAACAGAAAAGTTAAACAACAAGTATTTTTTTAGACAAATGGCATCCTTTTTTTTGCCGAAGTTGAAGCCCATATTAAGACAAACAAATTGACTATGAGGGGTTTCCATTAAATGAAACAGCTTTACGATAACTTGTTTATTAAAAGTGGATTTATAAATTTTTTGAAAGCGAGCGCCCTAGCCTTTTTCTTTCGTCGGTAAATGGCAAAATTAGTTGCTATTGGTTTTGAATCTGCTCAAACAAAAATTATACTTGTTGTTAACTTTTCTGTTTTCTCTAGAAACATGATTTGACTGCATATTTTTGTGTCGTCAATCATATTATTATAACGTAACTGATTGAAGAACCTAAAAATATGCGAAAATATATTTACATAACAATAAAAAATTATTATTTATCAACATTTCGAACAAAACAAAAGTTGTAAAACAAAAATTAAAATTAAGAAATGGCCATTATTTGTTGTAAAATTCGAGATTTGAAAGGCGAATTTTTTTTAGTGCAACTACCGAGAGCGTGTTAGTTGCGTCGAATGTTCTCGGAGATGCTCACCCGATTGACCTGATTCTAAAAATGTCCGACGCCTAATGAGTTGATACATAGATAAAAGTTTGTTGTTTAGAAACCGGACTTCCGGTTTACCGGTAATAACCGGTGTTTTCACTAAAACAGAGATTTCTCGAGTACAGCATATAGTAAGATGTTGATTTTTTTGCCATTCATCCTAAAATTTTTTGATCAACATTTCTAGGAGTCAAATTTTGTAATATGACACCAAATGGGGTGAAATTACAAAATGGTCCTACGGGATCATGTTACATACCAGGAGAAAAATAATTTGTAGGCGGTTCCAAATATTTAAAAAATTCGTGTTTTTTATGTAATTTGTCCCTGTTATGGCCATAATACGGTCAAGGACTTTCTGTTCATTTAATAGCTATACTCGGAGTATTTAACGTTGATAGATGTTAATTTTTAGCCATTTGTCTTGAAATGTTCTTGGGATATCATCTGGGGTCAAATTTGAGCTGGTCTTATTTGAGCTGCAGAGTTAAAATATCAAAAACGCACAATACTAGAATTTACGGAAAAATAAAATTCCTAAACATGGCACATTAACCCTCCGAGGCATATAGCCTTTTGAAAGGCTATTTTTTGAGCGCTTATTACGGGAAAAGTAAAAGTGCTTGCAACTTTATTCTTCTTTAGTCCTCGAGATTAACTCCCGTAGTGGCCGACAATCTCTGGACCCGTAGTGTCTTCGAGCCATCCGTGGCTTTGCGTTTTAAATCAAGCATATAACTGAATATTCATTATCAACATATATTTTTTCAATGATAATCATATTTTTTAAAAAATTTTCTACAGGTCTATAAAAACAATTTGTTAAAAAAGTTTATAAAAAGTTATCAAATGTTAATCAAATGTTATCAAGTGCATAAATAACAAAAATTTAGGGTTAATTTGACATTTTCAAATTTAAAATATCAAACCGTCGCTAATTTGAGTATTGCATCTGCAGCATCTTGCAAAAAAAATTTAATGTTTTTATCACAATCATTCTTCATGTAATAATGAGTCTTAAATTTTTTGCATAATTATTTCTCGTGAATCTTTTCTCATTTCTTCGCGCTACGCTTTTTCTGTATCTATTTGACTTTTAGAAATGCTCTATTTACAACAGAGGCCATACTGGTAATGCCAATAAAAGTCTTAGAAATTCGTTACGGATTCTTTTAAGCGGTCTTCCACGTGATTTGAGTCCTTTTGAACTCAAATTACGTCAAAAATTCCAGGTCAACTTCACACGTTTTATAAGGACTTTTTCACATTACGCCGAAGTCTGAATAAATCACGCTGAGAAATAATCCAAAAATAAGGTTTTGGACTATGTCATAAATTAATCCTTATTTCTCGCAAAATAAGATCACGTGACGTTTTGGAAAATATTATTATGCTCAAAACTCTTGAAATTCGGTGTTAATTGATCAAAAAATTTTCGACGTAATTTGATGCACTATCTTGTTTTACTTGAACCAAAACCGTTATTTTCTAATTTGAAAGGGTCACGTGATCGTTTTTGGACTTTGATGTAAAAAGCAATAAAGGTCTGAAAAACTTCTAAAGAAGTCCCCACTCAAGCTTTTTTCAAAAATTGATTTAAGGCAGAATTTTTGGAAAAAAAAGTACTACTGATTACCTACCTTGATTCCTTAACTCAACTACGGTCACGTAGATCCTCTTTTCGGGCTATGCGCTGTAATAGAAAATAGTCTTAAGAATTTTTTTCCTGGATCTGCATCCAAAGGCTCTCCTCTTTCCGACCCTGACTTAAATTTTTTTTAGCCAAAAATAAGTACTCCCGTACTACCAGTAATTTCCTCACACAAAAACGCACACGGTCATTATGCCAAATAGTCGATCGATTAACTTTGGTACACTTCTTCACCCCCACTCATCCCACATGATTAAGGCGCCTCCTAAATTTCGATTACAACGCGCCTCTCGACGCCATCGGAGCACCTGCTCGGACACACGCACACCTACGGGAGTTAAGGAAAGACTTAAACTTTCACACACACCAGCTTGTATTCACTTTTGCTTTATGCCCATCACACGACAGTGACATTTACAATTGTGCTTCAACTACACAATTCTATGTGAGGAAATGGGAGAGCGTTCAGAACAAGAAGATAAATAAGGGAAGATTAATAATTAATTATTGAAAAGTGAGCTTCCTCAGAATAACCTGTAATTTTCGGTCTTATAATCTGACAGTTTTTTTCGAAAAAACGCTACGCAATTTAATCGAAATCACTTTTAAAGAACATAAAATTTACTCAGCAGCGTTAGGACAAAAAATTGAAAATGCAGCAGTTTCAGAAACATTTTTTCCTAAAAAATGAATCATTCGAAGCAAACGCTGCAATATCGGGTCTTTTAATTTACAGGTGTTTTTGAAAATAGCTTCATTGCCTTGGAGGGTTAAGTGCTACTTTTTTGCACACTTTATAATATAGAAATGTACAATTTAATCATTTGGGTAAGACTCTAAAATAATTTAAATTTTGCCTTATGATCGAATTGTCCATTTTAAGAAGGTTTAACTATCGAATAGGACCTTTTATAGACATAGCAGCTTTAGAGAGGTCTAAACTATCGATGTCAATTTTAAACACTCGCTGTTACACTCGATAAGTGCGCATTTGGCACTAAATTTATAAAAATTCCAATAAGATTGCGGGTGTATAGGTGCATTTTTTTTCGGGAGTGTAGTAAGAACTATTTTTTGATATCAAACGCACTTGAAAGGTCAATTTACTCTTATCTGCAATACAAAGTTGTTTTCTCCTACTTCTGGCCATTTTTGACCATTTTCATGAAAAAAAACTTTGATACAGCAGGGTCCGCGCGGATAGATTGAAAGTTTTTTTCGATCAAAAA